>CM053791.1:269666667-269879167 GCA_028749045.1 Cupressus sempervirens | reverse complement strand
TGAATAATAACCTTAGATGATTTAATGGTGAGACTTAGTAATATTGAATTGGAAACTATTAGATGTTAATAGGTCATGGATGGTGTACCTATGTTAATTGATTGATCATTTTAATTAAGTTATAATTCTTCTTATTCGAGGATTGATAATTGGTTCTTTTATAAAAGAATAATGATCCTTTGATAACGTTGAAATGTAGAAATAACATTTAGGAAGAGTTATTCAATTAGTAATATGGATCATGATTAAAATAGAGAACAATTTAATTAAAGGTCAATGATGGTCAATTTAATGAGTAAATGTTTATCCTTAAGTTATTCTTAGAATGTAATTCTTAATAATGGAAGGATAATGCTATGGGGGAACAAATGGGTTGACTTGTAGGTCAAACGATGAAACTTAAGACACTTTAAATATACTTGAAAATGAAAACCGAAGCTCTACACATTATTCAACTATGTGAATTTAGTAAACCAAAACATGTGTTTGCATCGTGTATTCTATATGCTTCATGTTTTGGGTTTTTTTGGGTTGACTAGTGTTGACTAGTCCTAGGTTGTTACCAGAGGCTCGGGGGTTATGAGATGTGTTGGCATGTTGATCTTATTTGGTCTCGATCTTTATAAGCCCAACCATGGTTATGTGATCATATGCTCTATGAAATGTTTGTTATTGTTCATCAGTCTTCATGTGTGAAGCTGAGATGTATGTGTATGAGACACTTGAGCTAATCATTTTTGATTCATCGATCAGTTATCCTTGGATTGCTTTGTAGTCGCCATGATGGGACTGAAATGTGGATTTATTTCTTGATGATGTCATGTTGTGACATGTTTGACTCAACCATTTTGGAGTCTTTGATCAGTATGATTTTGAGATATTCGATTAGTATGATTTTGAGATATTCTTGGTTGTTTGTTGAGAACCAATGGATGTGATGATTTATTTTGGTTATTGAGAACCAATGGATACTTATGATTATCAGTGATGCCCTCAGTTGCCAATAGAGAACTATTGTGGTCATGATTTTCTATGGATGTTGCTCATGGAGATTTGATGCTTTTATGCATATTTGATGATTTTATCATGAAGATTTTGATGATTTTTATCTTGAAGATTTGATGATTCTTATGGATATTTGATTCTTATATTGTGGATATTTGATGATTCTTTTTATGGATGATCTTTTGGATTTTCTTTACAGTCGCTTGTATAGGACTGTGGTGATTTTATGATTCCATGAGCATTAGGGTAGGTAATCTACTTGTAGTGTCGGGAAGTGGCTTGCAAAGGGGCTCGGGGCCCTAAGTGGCTGCTAGGGTAACTCATTGTAAGTTTGGTTAATAAGTGATAACATTTACACACTAAATGGGGATTAAATGAACCTAAAAAGATAATTGTTTTGATGTTCTCGCCCATGCCTTGAGTGCTTGTACAGGCTAGGATGGGAGTAGTGAGACGCATGGTTGCGACCTTGCATTCCATAGTATGCCTCATCAGTATGAGAGGATATTAGTGGCCGCATGAGATCTGTATGGACCCGTGGAGTTTAGCTAACTGCCAGGGTAACTTGTACGAGATAAATGCAATGACACTTTCCCGCTTGCAGAGTAGGTTTCCTACATGTCATTGTGTGCCTCTGGGAATTAGATGTCAAATTTGTGTGATGGAACCCTTGAGTTAGTATACTTTTAGGATTCTTGGATTTATAGAGATTTATGCTTTATGGATTGATAGCCTATTTGGGACTTGAGATTATCTCCTCAGCACGGTGGGAGTGGACCACTTAGGTTCCACGCGGTCAGGTGGTAGTGTATTTTTCACTCTTATCATTTGAGATCCATTGAGACACCGTGGCTGGAGCATTCTTGGTTGGTATTTATCTTCATTATGTTCTTGGATCATTATGATAGATGATATACCTTATGATGGATGTATTTATTGGTATGTTCTTGTATTGATGATTTGCATATGTTAGATGATGTTATCTTATGCTTTATTTTGCATGTTAGTAGGATGTTTTAAGGAGTGACATTCCTACTATGTTTATAGCCGATGATCTCTTTGGTGCTTTGGAATGTTATGCACGGAGGGATGGCTAGGATCCATGATGGTCTAATGATGCTATTAACGGTTGGGAGGAACTGTGCACTTAGTTAGTTATGTTTGTGATGTATGGTTATCTTTTATGATGGATGTTTATGTCTTTTGTGATGTTGTATCATGTATGATTTATGATCTCATTATGTTATTGCATCATGGATTAATATTGGATGATGATGTATTTTATTTACATGGATGTTTATTCTTTTAAGCCTTTCATACCTTTTAACATGTACAGTGGATGATTGAACAATCTAAAATGTACACTTGTATATTGTTTAAGAACATTGGATGTATCATTGTTATTTCATTGTTAAGGATGTAATGTTAGATGAATAAGTTATGATTAGAAGTAATTCAACGTTAAGGGATCTTAAAGAATGTAACTGTTATGTATGTTATGATTACTTGCAGTTGGATGTTACTATTGCTTCTGCAAATGTTATGAATGGTTTATCTTTCATGTTTAAAAAAAAAAAAAATTGTTTGGTAAACTTAGTGAAATTCTTTGGATCCCTTAGCGGGGCATTACACCTCACACTTGCTCAAGATGTATGGAAGTGATGATTGCTTTTCCTTTGCCTCTAGATGATGATGTAGATGTAGCAACTATCTAATATTGAGGAGAAAGAGAAGACACTAATGAGGGTAGCTAGATATTGTTCTTTTGAAGAATGTGACTGAGCTCATCAATCTTCTTATAGAAATATTTATGCTCATCATGTCCTAGCTTTTTGCAATATGCACATTTATCTCTCTTTCTTCTAGAATTTTCCTCTTTTGAAGAGGACTTTGATTCAATATTATGTTGTGAAGGAGAGTCATCATTTTTTCCATGTTTCTTAGGATCCTTATGTTGTTTGTTTCCCTTTCTTTTGGGAGCCTTTGAAAAGGAGTCATTTGCAACCAATACTTGATACTTTAAAGGCTTCAATTGACCAATGTGTGCTAACTTTTCTTGTTCCATTATGAGATAAGCTACAAATTCATCAAGAGAAAGGATTACATATGCACTACCAAGAGTATCCATAGTAGCATAGAATGTAGAAAAAAAGATTGAATATTTAGGACCTAGCTTGGAAAGAATAGATAATATCAATTGCTCATCATCTTTAGTAATTCCACAATTAGAAAGCTCCAATCTAATGGAATTGAACTTAGAGAAAAAGTCTTGAATATTGTCAAAATCACATGGACTTAGACCTATTAGCTCATTCTCATATTTGAATTTTCTTATTCTATTAGGTTTACCAAAGATTTCTTCCAATATTGTCCAAGCATCATGAAGATGTGTCAGGATGCAATATGATATAGAAAATCATTGGAGATGGTAGATCTAAGAGAGCCAAGTGCTTTTTCCCTTCTATCAAATCATTTCCTTCTTTCTACAAAACCTATAGCTAATTCTAGATCTTATCCAGGAATCATTCTAAACAATGCAATACTCATCAACTGATTAGAAACTACTTGTTTCCATTCATGATATTTATATGGATTGAGTAATGGAACTATTGAAAAATCTATAATGAAATCAAATGATGACTAAAACTAATTGATAACTCCTTCAAATTATCTACTTAATTAAGAAAATTGAAATCCAAGTATTTACCAAGTGCAAATATAACCAAAACAGACCTATTTCTAAAAGTGACATGCCCACTCCAAATCACTAAAATTTGATTATAGATATAGAATGTAGATGAAAAATCATGCACTTTCAAAAAAAATAGCACCTAAAAATGTTACCAGATGTTCCCAAATAGAGCCTTGAAAGTTGCAAAAAATGGGATTTGTGATTTTCAAAAAAATTCAAAGAAAAAGATCCAAAATTACCCACAAAATTGTTCAGATTATGAAATTCTACCCCAAAACAAAAGAAAATTGCTCAGAAAAAAGGAGTTTGTATGAGGGAGATATCATTGTGTGAAAATCCCCTTTGAATTTTTTTTTGAATCATCATTTCTGCAAGTTCAAAAATCAAGTGGCTCTAGATTTGGCCTCAAATGTCTGACTTGGATGAAAAAAATTTCAATTTAGGGGTTTTTGGACCTCCTTTATATGATGCCAATCTCTAATTTGCACTAGCAAGCTCCAATTTTTACTTGCAATAGAAGGTCACAAAATAGGACTCCCAAAATCTACTCCAAATTGTGATGTCCAAATTGCCAAATGTTGCACCAACAATGGGTCAAGCCAAGATTGCACTTCTTGAGAGGAAGTCTTCACACCATGAGAGCTTTGATACCATGTTAGAGTTTTAGGTGACTCTACAACACCCCCAAGATAAAATGAAAGACCAAGATAACTTCCACAAGAGATTGGCAAGACAATTGCATGAAGATGCAAGAATGCTATTATTGATAATAGACTTGATTGACATCCGATGGATTGATTTGAAATGTACATAATAGGCCTTCTTGTATAGGAGAGGCTATAAGAGATAATGATAAGGAGAACATAAGATATCACCTACACAAGGTGGAATCAGATGTCCACAAAAGGTCAATCATCCTCCATTATGCAATTAAGAATGTGTGATGATGAGGATGATAATGTGATAAGTACACTAAAGGTGGAATGAGATAACAACAATGACCACCCAGAGTGGAATTCTCCTACACCATGTGTTTAATTGAGGTGCAAACTCCCAAGTGTCTCAATCACAAGCTACTATGCAATTCATTATCCTAATTAAGCTTAAGTAAGTGTAATTAGTGAGTATTTAATTACACCAACAATATTGATGAAACCAAAGGATATTATTGAAGCATTGTTAAATGAACCTATTGATCCAAAGGTTACATATTTTGGGACATATGATGAAGCTAAAGCTAGAACTGAATTAGAAATAAAACTCCCTTAGGTGGTCAAGAAAGGGAAGAAGAGAATAGAAAAGTTGAAACAAACAAGCTCTACTCTCCTATTGACAGAAGGTAAAGGAGATGATATAGAAAAAGATAATACAGATGACAAAGAAAATTCTAAAGAAGAAGATTCAGTAAAGAAGAAAGGTAAGGTTATTATAACCAATACTACAAAGACATCTACTATAGTTTTTACAAGGAGGACATCTAGGAAGAAACTAAAGTTGGGTGAAGAAGTAGAGGATTTGATTTTCAAGAAGCCTCCACCCACCTTTCAAGAAAGATTGGAAGAAATTGATTTAGGAGTTGAAATAAAAAACTTTAGATCATTGAGGTATGAAATCAAAACTACATAGGAGAAGCAAA
The DNA here is from genome assembly GCA_028749045.1 of Cupressus sempervirens. NCBI lineage: Eukaryota > Viridiplantae > Streptophyta > Pinopsida > Cupressales > Cupressaceae > Cupressus > Cupressus sempervirens. The sequence continues at coordinate 269,873,834 of CM053791.1, read as the reverse complement.
AAGTTGAAGACATGCTTGTGTGAAAGCTAGATAAATGGAAATACTCTCCTAATAAACTTGCACAACAGATTCCCAATGAACTAATGGAGAAAATTAAGCCAAGATGGGAGCGTGCAAAGAAAAATAAAAAATATATTTATGAGAAAACCCATTGGAACTCATGCCAAACTTGGAAGATAAATAAATAGAATATTCCATCAAGAAGAATGAAGAAAAACTTACTTTGAGATTTAACACTTGTCTGATATTGATTAATGATATTGAACATGTGGTAAGGAATTCAACCAACACATAGAAGAACATCTATGATCCTCATAAGAAAAGTTATTTTTTTGTTAATGTTAGTGAGAAGGAAGATGATGGTGAAGATGACAAGGAAGAGGACAAAGTTGATGAAGAAGAATCCAATTATGACAATATTGATGATTAGGAACAGGAATAGGAAGCTAATGAGGGGAATCCCCCTAAGATTCAAAGCATTGAGGAGACCAACACTATGAAGATTGTGGCAATAGTAATAGCCTTACTTCCTCATTCTCCAAGAAAAACATTGAAGACATATAGCTAAGAGAAAGCTACCATTAAGTTGGTTGTGTCAAACATTGTAAGTTCAAGCACTCAACCAAATTTTGCACCTATTTAGCTTAGTACTTCATTGTTTTTGATAAGGTAAACAGGTTTTAAGGGGTCCTGAAACCCATAAGTTTAACAACAAGAAAGGCTGAAAATAAGCGAAAAATCACCCAGCCAAAACATAATCCTTACAGCTGAAAATAAGCCCAAAGGCCCAGCCCAAAACAACTGCCCACTACAAAGGCTAGAGAACCAACCAGAAAAAATGGAGACCAGACAAAAAGCCACAGCCAGGAGAAACAAAAACCACAGGACAGAGACCAAACCTAGCAGACTACTTCTCCATCTCGAGCATGGTCTGGGCAGCTTCGGTGCACTCTTTTGCTCTTCTACCTTATGATCCTGGGCGTTCATCAAATCCTGCTCCATAGTGCTGTCCTTGGCTTTATCCGCATCCAACCTATCTTTGTCTCTGTTCTGTTTATCATCTTCCTCCATCTGGTTCCTATCTTTGAGATTATCTAAGAGAGAGAGGATGTTGTCATTGATTGAAGCGAGGAGGGAGATCATTTGACTAGCCAGGTTGTGATTGTAGTTCTCAATATTTTTTACTCTCCTCTCCATCAGAGTCTCCCAGCTGTTCCGGTCGCCTTGGCTTTCAGCACCTGTCTTGCTCTTGATTTTTTCCATTTGGGAAACCCTATCTCTGACATCCTCAAGCTCATGGAAAAGCCATTTAATTGATCTGAAGTTGTCGATCATGCTATTGCGGGCATTGTTCAAAAGATTCATACCCGTTTCTCTTGCATTATCAAAAATAGCCACCATAGCCGGGTCAATTAGCTCATTGAGTCTAGGCTTCTCGAGGTTGTCCACCAGGAGTTGGGGGTTCATCGCCTCTCTGTAAATTCCCATAGTGGCCATTCTCACATTGAAGTTCTTCCAAGCCTTCCTTTTGTTATTAACTTGCACTTCCCCCTCAATCTGTCCAGAGTTGTCATTTTCCTCCAAAGGAGGCTGAGGATAAATAGGGGAGAGGGGAATGGGCAGAGAATGCTTTCCCTGACTGCTGGAGCGCTCCATGCTCTCTCCATCCCTCTTCTGTCTTTTTCTCAGTTTCTCCTCATCCAGCTCCTCCTTCGAAACCTTGTCAGAATCATCAGTATCCATTTCCTCCTCATCCTCAACAGAGCCAATTTTAGCTGGGGTATGACCTCTAGGGCTCTTTTTGCTAGGTAATTTGATAGAGGGGTAATCCTTCTTATGAATTTTAGTCTTCTTACCAGAATGCTCAAAAACCTCATCAGAGCTGATGCTCTCGACATCGTCGAAATCTGAGGAAAAACTGGAGCTGCTCTTGTCGACATCCGCCCCCTGGATAGGGTTTTTGCTAATGGTTTGAGCATGGAAATGCTCATGAATCAGAAGAAGAAGACCCTCATGCAGTGCCGGGTTGACGGTAGCTTTCTTTTTAAAACTAGAAATGGCATTGTTCATCGAGTTAAAAAGATAATACGGGAAGGAGATCTTACTACCATGCCGAAAATGATTCAGAATCAAAAAATGGTGGGTCCTAACCCTATCAAACCTGGGGTCTAGGGTAATATATTCAATGACAGCGTAGAGAACATACCTCCAGAGCTTCTTTATAGTATCCGTTGCAAAAAACGTCTCTTTCTTGCCCAGCTTGTTCAGCTCTTCAGTGTTTTTCACAAAATCCTTGATAGCATTAGAAGACATCTTCTTGTCTCTGAAAAATTTATGCCCCTCCATCGGAATCCCCGTGACTTCAGCAACCACATCCTCAGTAATTTGAAAGTAGACCCCATTCACCTTAACCTTACCATTATTCCATGAATTCACCATGCTGTTAGTGATCTCAGGATCCGAGCCATGAAGTTTCTCGAAGAAATTAGTAACCCCACCCTTTTCCAGCTCTCTCCAAACTTTGGCCTTGTTCTTCCACTTCTGAACTTCCCCCACTGGCTCCTTTCTGCTCCTCTCACCCGTCATGTTTACTTGATCAACTTCCACAATTCTCGTGAACTCTGATCTGTGCAAGTTATTTGCATTCGAAAGAATGGTGATGTTTCTTTTATGACACCCATGAATAAACCCCTTTCTGAAAATAATGGTATCATCCTTTAGAACGTGTCAAAAAGTCAGAGGAAACCCCTTTTGCTGGTGCAAATCACGATGCCAATAATGGCACTTACCATTTATTAAGCAATCTTTATTATCCATAATTGCAATGGATTTGAGCCGTCCTTCCCAAGATATTATCTTGGTCGATGAGCAACTTTGCCTCCGCCGGAAAATCTTTTTCAGCATACCAGGACAGATTATTGGTGGCGTTAACCCCTTTATTGGCAAACCAATCAGCGACTGGGTTTGCCTCTCTGTAAACATGAGTGACGTGGACCTTATCGAACTTTGTGAGAGTGGCGCAAGTCTCAGCAATTATGTTCGCAATCATCCACGAGGGAGGGGAAATACCATTAATGGTATTAATAATGTTTTTGGAGTCCCCCTCAAGCCAGAGTTTAGTAATCCCGGCTTCAAAAGCCAACTTGACCACCTTACTCGCAGCTCTTGCTTCAGCCATATGAATAGTCTGGATTCCCAGCGGGGAAGCAAAGGCAGCTATTCCCTCCCCATGGCTATTTCTTATGATTCCACCGCAGCCTGAAGGGCCTGGGTTACCCTTGGAGGCCCCATCAAAGTTGGCTTTTGACCAACCATCTGGGGGGAGAAGCCAGCTAGCATCTTGCCTTTTGAGGTTCCTGTCTTTTTCTTTAGCTATCTTTCTGTCCCCTTCTTCTTCTTCTTCCTCCTTCAGCACTTGGAGATTTTCCTTTATATTCTTCGAGACCTTCCTGCCAAGGATTATAGCCAGCTCCTCTTTGTCTCTAAATATTCTATTGTTCCTTTCCTTCCAGATTCCCCAGCAAAAATGGGGTAAAATCCAGTCCGAGTGATCCTGCCGACCAGCAATCTTACAAAGACCTTTCCACTGATGGAAAAAATCCATGAGATTATCCGGTTTGCACCACAGGGTTTCATTATCATGAGTGATGACATTCCAAACCTCCCTGGCATAGTCACATAAGATGAAAATGTGATTTTCGGTCTCAGCCTGATTCTTACACAAGGGACATCTACTGGGCATAACATGTCCTCGCTTCATGAGATTGTCATGAGTAAGGATTTTGTTCTGAAGAGCCAGCTAGTAAAAAATGTTGATCTTTGGAGTGAGACCCAGAATCCAAGCCTCCACCCAAGGGGCCTTCTCTTTTAAGCTCCAAAGGGAATTATAGCCTGAGGCAACAGAGTATCTTCCATTGGGATTATCCCTCCAGACCAGCTCATCCCCCAAATTGATAGGAATCATGGAATTGAGCATAAGCATTATAGGAGTCAAGTCCTCAGAGATGAGGGATAGGTCACTCCATTCCTGGCCATTCCAATAATCACAAACTTTGGACCCAATTTGATCAGTACAAGCTTGCATCCATCTCTCAAAAATAGGGTTATTGATAAGTGGATGTTGGGAAAGCCATCTATCCGACCAGAACTGGATGTCCTTCCCATTTCCCAATTTCCATGATATCCTGGCCTTAGCCAGGTCCCTGGCTTTCATGATCCCATTCCAAATATTCGATCCTTTTGGGATATCTTCATTAAAGAGGGTGAAAAGAAGAGTGGGTCTTCTAAGGTACTTGTTTACCAGGGTGTCCCTCCATTCACCGGTGCTACTGAAAATCTGCCATATTTGTTTAGCTAGGAGAGCCTTATTGAGGTGAGTGATCTTTCTAATGCCTAGACCTCCGTACCTCATAGGGAGGCAAACCTTCTCCCAAGCAACAAGAGGATATCTTTTCTTCCCTTCATTACCATTCCAGAGGAATTTCATTTATGAAGCAATTAGCTTTTCCTACTCCATTAGTTTTGGTCACTCAACATCAAGGTATTTCTTCAATAAGTTGTATATCTACATCTACTGCCAGTCCTATTATATCTACTATTGTTTCTATTTCAAGCATGCAAATATAAGTACTAAGATAGTTGAGACTAAGCCCCAACCAAGTAAAAAAGTTTTCAACAAATGAAAAGAAAAGGAAGAAGACATTGATCTTAATGAGGATATAGTTATCCCAAATTGGGACAGCTCCAATCTAAATCCTAATCAGATGCATATAATAGGAGAGCTACTATAGAAGAAAGATAAGTAGTAAAAGCTTAGAGAAGAAAGAAACGGAGAATTTCAAGTGCTTGAAGATGCAAAGAACATTCTTGCAAAAGCACTAAACACTGAGGTTGATACTTCTCAACCAATTTTGGCTCAATTAGCAAAAGTAGTCTAGAAATTCAATGAAGATTTGAATGGAAAAGAGAAAGTTTTGTAGAGAGCAAAGAAGAAATTTCAGAATAAAGTTTTGGAGCTAGTAGCACAAAAGATTACAATACACCAAGTATACTTGTCTACTATTCTAGGCTCATTGGAATCCTTTTGCAACAATGTAACTTTTATATTTAGTAAACTTTGTGATACATCCATTTTCAGCAAGGAAATCAAAAAGAAACTTTCCAAAATTGATGAAGATCTTAAAGCAAGTGCGCAACAACTGTCACTTGACCCAAGCTATAGTTCTACTCACTATACAAAGATCATATTTCTAACTGATATTTAGGAAGAATTTCTAAGAGAAGAAGGTATGATAAGAGCTACACTTGTAGATATACAAGTCATGATTCTACCTAACATGGATGCATTGTAGAAATATATTACACATTCTAAAACCCTCATCTATTATAACAACTTCTCCATTACTAATCACATGATAGAATTATCAGCTAAAGTTCATATTGCATTATATATAAGAAAGGTGATACAAGAAAATAAGGACAAGACAATGGAACTAATTCTAAAGGTACATTTCAATTTCTTGTCACATTTTGGTATTACAGTATAGCATACACCTTTGGCATTTATGTTAAAAAGGTGGAGAAGATGTGATGGTCAAAGGGGAAAAGATGTGAGAAGATGTATATAATGTAAAGTATATTGAATATATATGTATGAGGGAGCATCCTCATATTATCTAAATGTATAGATATTCAAAGAAACATCTCTTACCAAATAAATTTTGAAAAATCTCAAAAATAGAATACTTTGTTGAGTTGAAGATATAGAATGGAGAATAAAAGATTGTTTTGAAACTTTATGAGAATTCAATTTTGATTGATAAGTGTTTTTGTCACTAACGCCAAAGGGGAAATTGTTGACATTGCAGTCAAGTTTGTTTATTTGTGATACACACACTTATTCAAATAGTAAGTATCTACCAATCTTATTATACAATTAACATTGTTAACCAAGCATTTAAGGCTTTATTGAGTTCTACAATTGCTACCAAGCTCAAGGAAAAATATTTAGTTTATGCCAATTAGTTTCTACCAAGTTGGTGATTATCAATGTAAATCAAACTCCTTAGTGCTTACCAATTTTCTCAATGCAAAAAAAGTTCTTTAGTGGTTACTAAGTTTATAGTTTTAGTGATGTGAATCTAGTATTGACCAAGCCACTAAATTTTAACCAAGTAATTCATTTTGTATTGAGCTCATAGTAACAACATTGATTGAGTTATGCAGTGTGAATCAAGTGATTCAGTTTATATGTCGAGTTCTATAGTATTCACTGAGTCACCAATGCGGACCAAGTTCATAGATTAGTATGGATCAAGCTTCTACATCTATTGAGTACATGACAATGCTAAGCATTTATAGTGGATACCGACTATCAGAATCTCACCGAGTTTGACTTTAGAGCCTGAGTTCCTACAGTTGAGCCCACTTTGTGTATTTTGTGTAAACTTGTATTATAGTCAATTTTGTTAATTTGTAATTTGGATTGGTATAATATATGTAATGCATTGTATCACATCTAGAGATATGGACTAATGTATGTAATGAGTAGTAAGAAGAAAAAGTGTAAAGTACAAAGGCCACAACAGTATAAGTAGTAGAAAATATTTATCCATCAAAGCAAGGTGATCATTACACTCAAAGGAATCTCATTTAGGAAAACCACATTGAAAATCAAAGATCAGCCACTATTTCATCCCACTAGGTGGATTAGTTAAATTCTTTCTTAAGGTAGGCTTAACAGTCTTTTGTAAATCTCTTTACTGAGTGCATACTTCATTCTATGTTTGTAAATCTTTTTGCAATGTGGATCTAGTAGTCCTTATTGCTCCTAATAGGGAAAATTGTTAGAAGTGATCATTAACAAGACAACTTTATATTGTAGTACTAAAGCTTGTGGGTATCATCCCCACCTTAGTTTTACTTTCTTTTTGGAAGGTTTCTAGGTCACTATATTATGTGTCAAAGTGTTATGAATATTTTAATGCTTTTAGTTTTTCATGCGTGCAATTAGATCATAATACACATAAAGGATTAATTGGTAAATAAGGATTAAGTTTTTTTTCTTATTGATTCACCCCTCCCCTCTTAGTAACTTATCCTATCATATATATATTTCCTATAATATATATCCCTTTTTTGTTCTCATCTTCTTATGATAGGAGTGCCCCCAATGTTAATACAATAGTGAATATGTATAAAATAAATACTTTTCCTAGAATGGGAGGCATTCGAATTGTAGGATTTGTCAAATATTATTTGATTTGATTTAAGATATTTTCACATCCATCATTCTATTTAAATTCATCTCCTTTGTGCATAGTCTTAGTAAATAGTTAGGTTTTACCTACTAGCTATGCTATGAATCATCTGATTGACTGTAGCTTCCCTTACAATTCAATCATTTGACTGATGCTTTGAGGTGGTTTCATGTACTTGATTTCTTGTACTTTTCTAGGTCTACCTCAATTCCTTTTGTTGATATAATGTGACCTAGGAGTTTGTTAGATGTAACCCCAAATATACATTATTTTGGATTAAGTATCAATTTAAATTTTTCCATTCTATTTAGTATTGAACTTAATTCTTTTAGATGTGTACTCCTTTCCCTTGATTTTTCTAGAGTGTTGTCCACATACTATGTTAGAAACAATAGTCCACCAAGATAACTAGGGGGGTGTGAATCAATTATCCAATAATTAAAACATTTATCTCCTTTAAAATAACTTAGCCATTCAACCAAAGTAAATAAAAACAATAATAAAATGCACACAAACAAATACACCAGATATGTTGACTAGGGAAACCCTTGATCAGAGGGAAAACCCTAGTGGGATTGATGCCCACAAGATGATGTACTAATATAAATATTCCTTGTTAGAGGATGAACCCTATTAGCAGTCTATTATAACATTTAGTATAATGAGTCCCTATTAGTAGACTTTGAATCCCTATTAGGAGATTCCAACCCTATTAGGAGTTGTGGTATAATGTATGCAAGAAGTGTCCACTTCTCAAACATGCAATTTCATCTACAAGAAGAGCTCACTGCTCAAACAAGTAATTTAGTATTATCTTCTTATTTCTTTTGTTCTTTCCTCTATCATGTCAATTGGACAAATTACTATTAGACCTTATAGTTAGATCACAAATCTCAAATTCAAATACCAAACCTCAGATCAATTAGAAAAACCTCGGTAATGAAGTTTCCTTCACTTCTGCACTACTCTGCTCAACTTTGCATTCTGCACTCTTTGCTACTTATCATGAATTCAAATTACATTCATTTGATACCATGATAAAGGAAAATGTCCTTCCTTTATATCAAGTCCATAAAAAAATTCCCTAAGTTGACTATTAGACCTTCTCAATTAATTATTATAGGACCACATTAAGAACATTCTACATTTAGTGATAACCTTAATCTTTCACCTTGCAACTTGAATAATTTTTTGTACACATAATATTATGACAAGTGATATTAACCATTTTATCCTCAACATGTCTTCATCATTTCCTCAACCTTGATCATTAAGATATCAACACTTCTATGAGATATAACAAGTTTACTAGAACATGCCTTTGTAAATTCTCTCTCAGAACAAACATCACCAAAAATTACATAACTTCTTCTAGACTTATCCTTTGTACTTCTAATATTAAATTCATATACCAAATTCTCAAAAGTATCTTTCATAAACTTAGGTGGTTATAATTCTCAACTAACCATCTGTACCAACTTGATCTTTCCACTGTTATTATGTTAAATACCATAGAAAACTTTCTATTTTGACATCAATTGTTTGATGCTATGTCTCATAACTTTGGCAGTTATATTTTGAACTTCTACGATGTTATGGTCACAAGAGATATCGCAACATTGTGTCTCAACATTACACTCTTTAAGACTTCATAACTACAATTGGAAACTAATCTCCTAGCATTTAAGGTTACCCTTTTATTGTTATTACTAACCTAATACCTTACACTAGCATTTAACCTTATTTTATCATAGCTTTAGAAGCTTTCCTTTTCACCTCTATAATCTCATGATCTGACATTACTTCATAGCTTAGCAAGCCTTTAAGGTTTCCCTTGAGATCTTATAATTTATAGCTTTCTATAGCATTAGAGAACATAACATGCCACATGTCTCAAAATTTCATGCAATTGCACTTGGCCCCACCATCTTGTGTTATCTTCATCTTACGATCTTATGATCATTTCTTTATTGTGCTATTGAACACCCTAAAAAATACTCCCATAATCATATAATCATAAGAATTTCATATCTTTTTAAACCCTTTTGACATGCTCTACAATGCCTCAATCCTCTTTCTATCATATGGTTAGGATTCACTTAACCATTTGCACCTTCGTGCCCTTGTGATCTTATGATCACCTCATTTTAGTATAGTCACTAGTCTTGACTTCTGCTTTCATGATTCCATGACACATTTTATGTCATAACATCAAGACCTTATTTAACCTTTACACTTTATACTTCTATGATCTTTTGACACATGCCTCATTTTATGATTGAGAGTCCTTATTTCTTTTCTTATGATCACTAGATTTTCATAGCATTGTGACCTTTCCAAAAAACACATACGATGATACAATACAAAGGGATTCATAAGACTAGAGATCTCAATTTGAACCCTAGCAATGCCATGAACACATAGCATATCTCAAGATTGGGAGACTCATACTTGAGGCCTACAACTAGATGCTTAAATACCTTATTGTGAGATCGCAACAAATATTTTGAATGGAAAATAATATCCCTCTTAGAATTAAACCTAGGGTAAGGGTAAAAGGTTGCAGATTTAACAAATTCTTTTAATGACAAGGAAAACAATGACCTTAGGATACTAAATTATTCTCCTAGGGTAATATTTTCAATATTGAACAAGGGAAAAATAACTAGGTTAGGGTTCTATTGAAAACTTAAAATAAATGAAACACAAAACCCTAACAATGCAATGCACTTCAAAGAATTTTCACAATGAATAATCAAAATTTAAAATAGTGAAAATGAGGGCTATCAATGGCTTTATTTGGGGATGATGAATACCTACATCGATGCAAGAATTTAGATTCTAAAGGTTAAGTACACCACACAAAGGACAACCTAAGACAACTTTCTAAGACTATCCAAGGGTATACATATAAACAAAGATTGTTTACACATACATAAAAAGGCATACAAACCTAATTGTTCTTCATGGAAAACAAATACCTTCAACATAAGTATTTCTTCAAGAATTTTCTAGGAATTAGCAATTCAAGAAAGTTTCCTAATAGATCTTTGATGAAGTATGAATCTTCATCCCATGTAGAATCAACCAAATAGGGGCCAAGCTAGATAGGATCAAATTTTCTATGCTTTTCCTTATCCTCAATCCTTGCATTCCACATTAGCACCAAATCATCAAGATGAAATTTTTTGGCTACTACCTTCTTATCATATAGATGTTTTCAACTACAATTTTCTATTCCTATCAGAGGTCTCTTTCCTTTCCTTAGTCAAACCCACTAATCTATCCATCCTTTCTTTCATATCATCAATGATATCTTCATTATACAGATGGATGTAGTTAAACAAGCCTATCAAGTTGTTTTGAGGCATTCTAGCATGGATTTCCTATACTAGGTCAAAAGATGCAACACCTATTGTCTTCATTACTATCACTCTATTAGCCCAGATTGCTAACTACAACTTAGAGTCTCGTGCCTTCTTATTATCATCCATAGTCATCTTTATGACTTTCAACAAGCTCTTGTTAGTAGATTTAGCTTGTCCATTTCCTTGCAAATGAGAAGGTGATGAAATTGATTTAGTAATGCTATATTTGTCACAAAAAATGATAAATAAATTAGACCTAAAGCACATAGCATTATCAATTACTATTTTCTTAGGACATCTAAATCTCCTAATAATGTTATTTAGCAATAAATTGTTCACCACCTTATGGGTATCTTTTCTTGTAAGGATAGATTCTAGCCATTTGGTAAAGTAATCAATTGTAACTAATATCCATGAGTATCCACTACTAGACTTGGTTTATATTTCACATATGAAATCCATCCCCCATTGCAGAAAAGGTGCTTTTACTTCAAAAAATTTCGAAGGAATATTTGCAAAGAATTTTAATTTTCCAACAAATCTCTGGCAAGAGTCACAATTTCTAACTAGGATTTGTGCATCTTTAAAAAGGTTATGCTACCAAAATCCTATTCTCATGATCTTGTGAGAAGTGGTCTTGCCATGTAATGCCCACCACATGCCCCTGATTTTATGTGATTCAATACACTTTCTGATTCCTCTTGATCAATGCATTTTAAAAGTATCCCTTCAAAATTCCTCCACCACAAACTACCATTGAAAATAATGAATCTTATTGAATGAAATTTTATATTCCTTTTACCTTTTTCTATCAGATGGGGTAAAGCTTGCATATGCTATAAGTAGTATATCACATCTTTGTACCAGTCACATTGATCCATATTGCATGTATCAAATTTTAGATTTTCACATACAACATTTATCTAATTAGCATCTAGATAAGATTGAGCCATTAAACTTTATAATTCTTTCCTTTTACCAATTTGGTGGTTTGGATATCAATATTAGATTCTTGTATCCTATTTATCCATCTACAACTTCAACCAGATATTTCATGTTGAGAGAAAATATCCTTAATTGCTGCACTAGGCATAAAAGAAACAATAGTAGCATTTAAAAGCCTTAACACATTTAACAAGTGCATATGCCTACTTCTCATTGATTTCATACTTGATTTCTATTGGTTGAAGAGATTTGATAATGAATGGAATAGGTTGTTCATATCCATCATCATTTTTTTGTAATAGGACTACAACTATACTATGAAAGGATGCAAAAGAAAAGATATGCATAGCCTTTCCATAATCAATTTTTCTAAGGATTGGTGTGTTGGCTCTTGATTTAAAAATTTTGGAAATAACCAAGAAACCAACCCAATACATCTAAGGTTAGAAAATTCCTATGATGGATGCACTTGACTACAGTCTTGGGTCAACTATAAGGATAAATCCTTCTTCTTCTTTAGGCTTTGTTAGACCTAGGTGGGTGGACCTCAGACTCTTTATATGGTACCAGTCTAAAGGCATACAATTAAATTTGGAAAATAGATAAAATCCCTTAATCTTCTATATTTATGCAAGCATCCATGGATGAAATAGCTACTTAATAGAGCACATGAACCTGATAAACTAAGTGAGGGAAAACTCTTTTAATTCTTAAACACAAAGGAAAGATATTCGATTAAGATTTGTATCTCAACATAACTCAGGTATGGAACAACAGGGAATATGCATCCTTCAAGCTGACCAGTCCCTTATCCACTGGGCATCAACTAAACCTTAACATGTAGATGGATACCTAAATTATACTCATATATTCAGGCATGTGATCTATATGTTTGACTTGCAAATAGACATCAATCTTCATAATAACTCTCATACTTATTGTAAAATCCTTCTGGTGTAACTTGCAACCCTATTAGTATAAATAGGCATTTACTTGGCTTCTTTGTTACAACAAAAAATTCATCCTAATATACAACCTTAAGGGGTTGCAACTAAGTTCAAGACCTTAGTTCTTAAGCATAGAACATTGCAAGTAACAAAAGTAGGAGATGAGAATCAGAATGAAACTAAGAAGGTTAAACTCTTTGCATTTATTTCATTGAAAATAATACATCATCTATATATCAGAATTTAGGAGAGAACAACAAGAATGACTATATAATATGTAATGCTTCAAAAGAGATATACTATGCTATTCATAATAGGAGAATACTGGGAAAAATTGGTATAAAAACTATCAGAAAACTTAGGAAATTGGAACCAAACTGGTTTCACAATCCACCTAAAATCTTCAAATAATTGGAACCCTTACAATAAGTAGAAAAGGAAGATATATAGGAGAGAAAATATTTTTGGGTCTCTAATCTAAATTTGACATGTGTCCCACTAAAAGAGTCTTCAATTTGGAGTTGTTGAAACTAAACTTCCTCATCTACCTGCACTTTGAAAACCATAAATGATGCCAAAATATCTGATATATCCCCACTTAAAAATATGCAAATATCTCATGAAGGAATATCAAGAAATCATCACAATCTATATTGAGGCTCCAAAAATCTGATCTCAACATGCCACATTTGCTTTGTCACAAAATTCAACATTGTGCAGTTGCCAAAATAAAAATTGCTTCAACCACCTCCAAAAACATTTAATTCATCCTTACAATTGTTGGAGAAGTCAAATCAGATGAAAATATATCTAAATCTGATTGCAGTTTCATCTACAACATTAAATTTTCACTTCTTCTCTATATAATTTCCACTGCAACTCTCTGGCGATCGCTCGATAAAATTTTTGTACCTTGGCTCTAAAACTTCTTTATGCTCTATTAATTTCTTCCAATTCTATAGTTCAAATAATGACGATATTGTAGATTATATTTGAGCATTAAAATCACATGAATGAGCTTTGCGCCATACTTAACACTTAGTAGCCATTACCTCCAAATTGCAATCAACTTTAAATTTTATCCTAGATTTTCACCACATCAAGCGGTTCTAATTAAAAAAGAAACAATCTTTCTGGAAAAAAAATGGTCATGTGCATTATTGTTTACCCACATTCCTTAAATTTCTTGCACTTTGAAATTGCGGGTAAGTGGCATTCATTCATCAAAACAAAATCAACGATCATACCAAATTTGAAATGAATAATGCCCAGTTAGCTGCATTGACCAATGGGAAAGATGTTATGTGAGTCTATGCCTTCTAACAACCTCCATAAAAGTGGGTCCCATAGCACCTCTCGAGCAAATGAATACTTGACGTCATTTTTTCCACATGTCAAGCTAGCACATTTCTACTTTCCTTATTGAACAAGCATCTCCATATTGTAGGATTGCACCAGCCATTGATCTTCAAAAGATCAACGATGACACTAATTATACCTTTAATCCTTTTGAGTTGGGAATAGTGACATCACCATGGACACGTGTCCGCATGGCACATACCTACATTCCTTAAATTTATTTCAAGTTCTCAATGCTGGCAAGCACCCTCTGTTGATCAAAACAAGATCAACGATGTAAGAAAAAATCTGCACTTTATGTTTGCTTCATGTACTTGGGCCAATGAAATGACTACTTTCAATTCTCATGCTCTGACCAATCTGACTACTACATTAATCTCTAAAAATTTCTATGCCCATAGCATAAGTACTTCTAGCTAAGCATATGTGGCATACAACATGGCACGACTCAGTTTCCTATCCTAATCTTGGGCCTACTATGACACATGGCACAAAAGTGCATTCCTACATTCCTTATTGAATGAGAAATTCCTTATTGTGGGCTTGCGCTAGCCCTTGATCTTTGAAGGATCTATGGCTGACCAAATTTCGATCACATCTAGCAGTGAAACCTCCTTAATAGCACAACTGGCAGCACATGCCAGCAACCACTTTTCAATTTGGTACACTGCAGCATATACTAAGAACTCTCGACCCCACCTTGCTACGTGTCCAAAAAATTTTTGCCTACTTTATTTAAAAGCCTTGCATCTCAACATTGTGGGAAAATGATATCGGTTAATTTAAACAAGATCAACGGTCACACAAAATTAATAATACTTTGGGCATTTCTTAATAAAATAATATGGTCAATAAGTTTTTTATTTTTTTAAAATGAGCTTTTAATAAAACCATGCTCACGTAGGCCCAACCTTAGGGTAAAATGATATATTTTCAAAATCATTTTTGTGAAAAACTATTTCGATGGTTTTTCAAAACTAGGGTAAAATAAGACAAGGCACTAGGGTTTCTGAGAAATTCTCTAAAGACAAACCTTGAGAATTTAATAGAATTTCAAAGACACAATAACCAGGCCATGAACTAGGGACATCTAAGGGTTCTCAAAATATAAGGAACAAAACCCTATTTTGCAAGATTTTAAGATTTAAATAATTTTTTTTTGCATTCTAAAAAATTAGACCAATAGTGGCTCTATCTAGGGATGATAGACTACTTGAGTCTATGCAAGAATTCATAATCTTTGGGAAAGCAGACCACATACTTGGTAAAGGGAAATGAAAACTTCTTCAGAGAGCATAGAGCAACACACAGAAATAGGAAAATAGATTGCATAGGGATATTTAGAGGCATTTACACAATATACAAAATGTATAGGAAAACCAAGAACCTAAAACTATTGTTCATGGAAAATAGATACTTTTAAGAAAAGTACCTCTTCAAGAATTGTCCATGAACTGGAAGTTCAAGAATACATCTAGTTAAATAATTTAGAAAATATGAATCTTCTCCATTTTTATCACAAATGTCATATGGGCCAAGCCAGATTGGGTCAAATTTACCATGCTTTCCTTTATCTTCCACTGTAGTATTCCACATCAGTACCATGTCACCTATTTCAAATTTTTTGTCACTGGCTCTTTTGTCATATAAATTCTTCATTTGTGATTGTAACTTGACATTTTTAATAGAAGACTCTCTCCTTGCTTCTTCTAATTTCAAGATATCATCCATTCTAAGTTGCATTTCATCAATGATGCCATCTTTATATAGTTGAACAAATTTATACATCTCCTTTTGGTTATTTTGTGGAAGTCTAGCCTATATACTATAAACTAGATCAAATGGGGAACATCCAATGGCCCTTTTCATAGTAACCCTATCAACCCATAGAGCTAATGGAAACTTTTGTAGAAGTTGTGAAAACCAACTTCTCAGATTGCCAAGATCACCTGCATGCAAATAACCTACTAAAGAGAAATCAGAAAATGGAAAAAGAAGAGCTCAAAAATTCTCAACAATATGAGAGTAAAAATTTATTCCAAGTTATGAAAACAAAATACAAAAGTTCAACCTTTTAAGGTGAACAAAACCCTAAAGGAAAGAAAGCTACGTTTTCACATTATAATTAATATAAAATATTAATTATATGCACCTAAGAGAGCTAAATCACCTAGCATAATAAATAACTTACTCTAACACCCCCACTTAAGCAAAGCTTAGGAGGAAGCTAACCTAGCAAAGCTAAGAAAGCAGGAAAATGGGTCCGGGCAACAAGGCTTGATCAAGTACCCAAAACAAGGAAATCTCTTTAAACTGGGGACAAAGGAGAAAACCTAGTGGGAAAAACCCCTCTCCAAAAAGAGATAGAACAAACATGCTGAAAAAAAACATGAAGGAAGGAAGGCCTCAAGAAGACCCCCCAAGGACAACTTTTGTAATCCCAAGCATAGACTACAACTGAAGATAGCGAGGCAATGCAAATGACTTGGGGAAGATGTTATCAACTTGTGCATCAGTGGAAATGTACTCCAAAGAGAGAACACCATCCTAGATCAAATGACAAATGAAATTCATATGAAGCTTAGTGTGTTTAGTGCATTGATGCTCCATTGGGTTGCAAGAAATGTGAATAGTACTTTGATTATCGCACCATAGAACAGTGGGATGATCAGGAGGAAAACCAAACTCAGTCATCAACTACCAAAGCCATAAAATCTCCTAACTAGCAAGCATTGCAGCTTGATACTCAGCCTCTGTAAATGAAAGTGTGTGAGCCTACTACTTCTTGCACGACCATGTGATAGGACTAGAGCCAAGATAGAAAACAAAGCCAGAAGTAGACTTCTAATAATTGACATCACTGGCCCAATCCAAATCAATATAGCCAATAATGTGAGGAGTCCCTACTATGTAATGAATTCCATACATCAAGGTGCCTTGAATGTATCTCAAAATATGCTTGGCATTTTGCCAATGACTCTCATGAGGATCATGTGAGAACCGAGAGACAAGACCCACTACAAAGGAGAGATCAGGATGAGTGTGTGTCAGGTACAACAAGCTATCAACCAACTATTGGTATAATGTTGGATCCACTAAAGGTGAAGTGAAAGAGGTAGACAAAGTAACACCTAACTAAAAAGGTGTAGGAGCAAGCTTGATTGGTGTCGAAGCATATCAAGAGCATACTTGTGCTAGTAAACAAATATTCCAGTAGGCGACTGAACAATTTGGAGACCAAGAAAATAGTGTAGTAGGCCAAGATTAGTCATCTCAAACTATTCCATCAATGCTCTCTAAACATCCTTAATCATAGAGGATGAGCTACTTGTGAGAAGAAGATCATCAACATATAGCACAAGGATCAAGACCTCAGCCTCAAGATGTTTAATGTAGACTGTAGGATCAAAATGGCAATGGGTTAAGCCTATAGAAAGTAGAAAAGAGTCCATCTTCTCATGCCAAGCCTGAGGGGCATGTGTGAGACCATACAATGAGCAAAAAAGTCTGCAAACCAAGGTGGAATCCTACACAAATCCCTGAGGCTGCTCCATGTAAATCTCCTCAGTAAGATCATCATGCAATAATGCAATCTTCACATCCATCTGAAAAATGGGCTATCCCTGTGAAGCTGCAAGGGATAAGACAAGTTGAATAGAGTTCATCTTGGTGACATGGAAAAATGTCTCAGTGTAATCAATACCCTCAACCTGTGAGAAACCCTTTGCAACAAGATGGGCCTTGCACTTATCAATGGAACCATTAGTAGAAAAATTAGTATGATACAACCATTTGCATTGCACAACCTTTCTTCCCTTAGGAAGAGAACAAAGATCCCAAGTATGATTCTTCATCAAAGAAGAATACTCTTCCTCCATTGCACTTTCCCACTCAGGATGTCTTTTTTTTTTATGCAAAAGTTTGAGGGTCATCACAAATAGCACGACTGAGAAGAATAGAACCCACAGTATGTGAACGGGTGTGACAGGAAGTGGAAGGGTCACCAACTAGCGATAATGCAGCCTCAACTATAGCTTGAGCCCATTTAGGCATCTGGGGGGGATCTTGTGGTGGAGGTAAATTGGGATCAACATGATCATCATCCTCATCATCCAAAAAAGAGACTATAATGGATGAGGGAGTGGTGGTAAGTGAAGTAGACTCTAGATACGAGGTATCTACTGCAAGAAGGTGCACATCAAATGGGACATCCCGTCGAAATAGGATCTCACAAGAATTAAGATCAGACAATCTATATGCCTTAACATCCTCACAGTAGCCAACAAAAATGAGGTGTTGGCTCTTCCACTCCATTTCTCTCCTTTAAGCATCAGGTATAAATGCCCATGCTTCACTACCAAAAACTTAGAATGAAGATACATCAAGCTTGACATGAGACCAAGCCTCCTCAAGAGTCATATTTCAAATTTTCTTATGAGGCATCCAATTCTAAATGTAGTTGGCACAATTGACAACCTCTACCCAAAAACATGAATCCATGGACCTAGACTGAATCATACAATTAGCCATCTCCCAAAGGGTTCTATTCTTTCTCTTTTCCACACCATTCTGTTGAGGGGTGTAGGGCACTAAAAACTAATGCTGAAGACCATGTTCAGAGAAAAAATCCTTGAAAGCTTGGTTCACATACTCCCTCCCATTATCTGTGCGTATCTACCAAATAGAAATACTAGACTACTTCTCAACAAATGTCTTAAAGACTCAAAATGAATCAAAGACATCAGACTTGTACTTCAAAATGTACACCCATGCACATCTAGAGAAGTCATCAATACAAGTAAGCACATATCTAGCACCTGAAAAAGAAGGAGTGGGAAATGACATGAGGTCACTATGAATCAACTCTAGTGCTGTCAAAGTATGAGTGGCTTGTCCATCTGGAAAAGGATCACTATGTTGTTTTCCAAGAGCACAACCCTGACAAACACCATTTGTATAGGAAATCTGGGGAAGCCCAAGAACAAGTGCCTGTGTGCTCATCTATTGAAGATATTTGTAATTGACATGGCCAAAATGCTCATGCAAAAGTCTACTTACTGAATCTACATGTGCAATAAGACATGAACTTGTATCATCAGAAGACTCAAATCCATCAAAGGTGTAGAGGTGAGATGTAGAATCAACACTCCCAGTAGCCACAATCATCTTAGAATCATGTAAGTCCTAGATAACCACATCATGTGGTGAGAACTCAACTATCTTACCAGAGCTAGAGTGGAAAATTTGATAGATAGACAATAGGTTCATCAAAATGTTAGGGACAAGAAGAACATCCTAAAGAGAGCCCCTAGAACATCAATAGAACTAGAACCCATGAGGGAAAGATGTGATGAGTTCCCAACAATAATCTAGGTAGTAGGACAAGGGGCAACCAACTGCTGAGTGTTTTTCATATGGTGAGAGGCATCGAAATCAAGAATTCAAGTAGGCCCAGAAGTCATAGTCGATGTAGTAAGAGCATGACCTTTCCTTGCAGGGGGGGATGCAGACTTAGGAGCTGAAATGTGATGCTCCTACATGGCTTCCTCTAAAGCCTCCAAACATTTCCAACACCTAGAAATAGGATGTCCATCCTTTCCACAAAAACTGTAGGGCTCAATTGATTTCTTCTTAGTCTTAGAGGTAGACTCAGTAAAATTTGAAGCAGATTTACCCTTGGAAGGGTTAGCTAGAGGTTTGACATTAGTTTTTGGTGCATATTTCTTCAATTTGGCTTTCTATTTTGATTTCCCCTAAGAAGTCTAAGAAACCAATGCTTGGCTAGAAGAGCTAAAGGCATCCACTTGTTGGATCTTAGCCTGTTCCCATGTCAATCGATCACAAAATGTCTCAAATGAGGGCATTTGATGTCTGTTACCCAAGGCATCCATGGTGGAGTAGACAGTGGAAGAAAATATTTGATACTGTCCTTGTAACTTTGAGAGGATAAAAAAAATATTCTCATCATCAGTTTTGTTTTTACCACATCCCTGCAAGACTATACACAAAGATTTGAACTTCATCAAGAAGTCTTCAATAGTGGGAAAGTTGGTTGGTGTCAAAGAATTCAACTCTGCATCAAGCTGTAGTACTCAGAACTCATTCATTGTGCCAAACAATGTGTGGAATTTGGTCCAAATAGCTAGTGGAGTGGTTAAACCATCCAAATGAAATAGTAGACTATTGGAGACGTTCAGTGCAATCAGTCCCATGGCTTCATCCATTTTGTTTTTGTGCTGAAGAACCTCAAAAGGGCACTGCAAAATAAGTTGGTTTGCATCTAGGCAAGACCATAAGCCTCTTGACATGAGAAGCCTAGTCATCTGTGTCTTCCAGGTCTAATAGTTGTGCAGCATGAGCTAGATTATAGAAGGATCCGACATTGAGAGAAAGAAAAGATAGAAGTAGAAGGGTCTAATTCTGAAGCAAATTACAGAATAGAAAATGCTCCCCCCCACAATGAATACAAATATCCCCCAAAACCAAAGCAACAACTATGGAAAAACACAAAATCTGAGAAAAGAACCTAGAATTCAGATGCAAAGAAGAGGAAAATAGAAGCCTCTACTTCAATACCAAATTTGGAAGCTCAAAATAACTCAGAATCAAACAAAACCAACACCATTGTCTCTGTCTCTGAGTCAAATTTCTAGTGCTTCTTTTAGATTGCAAAAATACATCCATATTCTCAAGTTATGAGCAAAAAACTGACTACAAGTCCAAAAAGGGAGCTTACTAGAAAATTACAGACCTGAGAAAAAAATTGATGACCGTACGACCGTCAAATAGACATTGCCAAAAAAAAAATTCGGTGGTTGGATTGCTGACATCAACAATAAAAATATGACATCATCTTGCTAGAAAGTGATGTTAGCAGGGGTCAGATCATGATGACATCAGCCATACATAAGTCATTGAAAAAGCTCACGTGGAACCAATTTGTTGATGTAATAATGCCACAAAATAATGTCAGCACCAAAAGTGTGAGAGGCAGTAGAAATGGTACTAGTGGAGGCGCCCAAGAGGTGGTGTTGCTACTGCATCACTGGTGGTGGTGGTCGGTTGGTGGCCCACAACCGGCGGTAGGGGCTGGGTGAAGCGGCGCTGCTGGCTTTGGTAGAGCGCGGGTGGTGCACGAGTGGGGCCATAGTGGAGCAGCAACAGCTGCTGGGTGGCCCTACATTTTTAATTTTTTTTTTTTGCAATAAATGCAAAATCTCATCCATACGGTGTCTCAGAGGGGTAAAATTTTTTTCTAGACGCTTGGAAGCCAAAAATGACATGTTTTATATGTATCTTGATTGTAAATAGCCTTTTGGATCCAATGGTGGCATTTGTTTAGGCCAAAAGTGACCTAAAAATTTGCTCCTCCCCCCGATTGAAGAAAAAAACATAAACAAACTAGGGTTTGTGTCTCCAAATCATGGCTTCAAAAAATCATTCAACAGAGAAGCAACAGGGTGGCTTTGATACCATGTAGAAGTTGTGAAAACTAACTTCTCAGATTGCCAAGATCATCTGCATGAAAATAACTTGTTGAAGAGAAATCAGAAAATGGGAAAAGAAGAGCTCAAAAATTCTCAACAATATGAGAGCAAAAATGTATTCCAAGTTATGAAAACAAAATACAAAAGTTCAACCTTTTAAGGTGAACGAAACCCTAAAGGAAAGAAAGCTAGGTTTGCACATTATAATTAATATAAAATATTAATTATATGCACCTAAGAGAGCTAAAGCACCTAGAGTAATAAATAACTTACTCTAACAACTTTGAATCCCATGCCTTCTTGTTTTCCCCTAGAATTCTTTTGATAACCTTTAGTATACTCTTATTGCTTGATTTTGCCTAAGGATTCCCTTGAGGATGATAGTGTGATGATGTGTACTCCGTAATGCCATATTTCTTGCAAAAATTTTTATATTCCTCTGATCTAAAACACATAGCATTATCTATTACAATCTTCTATGGGCATCCAAATTGATTCATTATATTATTTAAAATAAAATTAATCACCACCTTACTTTTTGCATTCTTAGTAGGGACTGCCTCAACCCACTTGATGAAATAATTAGTGGCTACTAAGATCCATGAATGACCACCACTAGATTTATTTGTGATCTCACCTATAAAATAAATTCCCCATTGTTGAAAAGGTGCCTGCACTTCAACTTGTCTTAATGGAAAATTTCTAGAGAATTTTAACCTTCCACTAAAACTTTGACAATCATCACAAACTTTTACGAACTCATGAGTATCTCTGAAGAGTGTGGGCCACCAAAAAATAGCTCTCAAGATTTTATGGGTAGTAGTTTTTGCCATATAGTGACCACCACATACACCTTCATGCATTTCTTTTAGGATCCTTTTAGATTCATTTTCATCTACACACTTCAAAAGTACCCCTTCCACATTCCTCCACCATAATTGACCTTGCACTATAACATACCTTATAGCCTACAACTTGAGGGATCTTTTCTAGTTATTTGTTAGATCTGATGTAGATTTCATGTTTTGTAAATAATAAATTATGTCTTTGTACTAGTCAGAGATATCCATATCACAAGGACTTTCTTTGCAACTATCATCAAGTTGATTAATTTGATTTCACTCTAGATTAGCCTCTTTTTCAATTTAGCCAAACCTCAACCGCTAACTAGTTTAGTAATCTGAATATCAATGTTAAACTCTTGTATCCTATTAATCCATCTACATCTCTTGCCAAATACCTCTTGTTATGAAAAGATGTCCTTCACAGTAGCAGTAGGAACAAAGGTAATGACAATACCTCCCATTAAGTAACATCTAAAATCCTTAACTCCTTTCACCAGTGCAGATGCATGTTTTTCATTTATGTCATACTTATGCTCTACTGCTTGCAAAGACTTGCTGAAGAATGCAATAGGTTGCTCATAACCTTCTTTATTTTTCTATAACAGTACTATAGCAATAGTGTGAAATGAGGCAAAAGAAAATATATGCATTGGTTTGCCATAATCTAGAGCTCTGAGAATAGGGGCATCTTTAATAGCTTGCTTAATTTTTTGAAATTCAATACTAGGTTCACCATCCCATTTTATCTCAGATCCCTTCTTTAGCATTCTTGATATAGGCCTGCTAATCTCTACAAAATTTGTCACAAATCTCCTAAGAAAATTGATCTATCCAAATAATGACTAAATTCCTTTAACACTCTTGGGTTTCTAAATCTTATCTATTACTTCTACCCTTTTAGGGTCAATCCTTACTCCATGCTTGCCAACTAGATGTCTTAACAATTTTCCTTCAGTGAAACCAAAGTTACATTTCCTTGGATTTAAAGATATTCCATATTTAAGGGCTCCAATAAATACATTTTCTAGGTGCATGCAATGATCATTTTCATCCTTGGAGTAAGTAGTAAGGTCATCCTGATACATAGCCAAAATTTTTTGAATAATATTAGAAAAAGCCACATCCATAGCCCTTTGAAAAGTAGCTCCAGCATTAGTAAGCCCCAAAGTCATCCTGACATAAATATAAGTACCCCATGGAGTAGTGAAAGTAGTTTTAAAATATTTTTATTCTTTAACAACTACTTGATTATAACCTATAAACCCATCCATCATTGACATAAGCTCTAAACTAGTGACCCTTTGCAACATGGCTTCCATATTTGGCAATCCATAATTATCTTTTAAGGAAGATATATTGAGATTTCTGAAGTCAACTCATAACCTTATGTCTCCATTTTTCTTCCTGACAAGAACTAAATTGGATACCCAAGAAGAATGTGTGATAGGCTTTATGATCCCAACATCTCTTAACTTGATCAATTCTTCTTGCATTTTGGGAGCCAAGGTTGGGTTTATTAGACTTTGTTTTTGTCTAAAAGGCTTAGCATCTAGTTTCAAAGGGACTTCAATTTGAAAAAGATCTTCCCTATAGGCCTTCAGATCATCATATGACCATGCAAACACATGTCTATATTTCCTTAGCAAGTTTATTAAATCTTTTCTGATTTTAGGAGGTAATTTCTTACCAATATATACCTTTTTAGGTGTTTCTTGAGTTCCCAAGTTCACCTCCTCTAAATCCTTGGCACCATAGCCATTAGTGTCTATTTGTGACCTATCTTGGTTGTCAAAAATGGTTTCTAAAACAACTAGACCCTTTGGAATTTTATTTGTCTTCAATTGCACAACTTCCTACCTAGAAACAATGTCTTTTCCATCTACATTTTCCACATAGGCTACACAATCAATTTCTTGTCCTGACAACATATGCTTAAAATTCAAAAATCTTAGAATATCCTTATCATCTTCAAACACTTAACAATTTTGAACATTATTAGGGATAGAAGGTCTAGTTTGAATCTCAATTTTAGACACACTAGCAAATGTGATATCATCAGGTTTTATTGCTATATTTGCTAGTAAATCTGCAATTTTATTATTTGTCCTATCCTTCCAAATTATTCCAAATGCATCAAAACATTCAACCATGTCCCACACTATATTTCTATACTATTTCAATCTTTTATTCTTTGACACATAAGCATTTCTTACTTGGGATACCACCAATTCAGAATCTCCTGCAACATATAAACACTTTATCCCATGCTTATGAGCTAATCTAAGGCCTAACAAAAAAGCCTCATATTCTGCTATATTGTTAGTACAAGGGAAAATTAAAGTAAAGGAAAATTTGTATGATACCCCTGTTGGAGATATCAACAAATTGCTTGCACCAGATCCATCTTCGCAACATGCACCATCAAAAAACATAGTCCATAGATCACCCTTGTCTATTTTTGCATCAGCTTCTACTTCCATCTGTGATTTATGGTTAGATTTCCTCAAAGTCAAAACCTCAGCTTTGAATGCATTAATATCTGTATCCACAAAATTTTTCACGTTGTCATCTTACTCTATCATGTATATAATCTTAGGTTTCCTATTGAATTTTATCAAATTTCCCTCAAAATTGAAAGTAGCAAATGAAAAATCACACTGTAAACTCCCACCCATAGCAGCACTCCACTTTCTTGATAACAACATGCCATATTGGGATAGAATATCAACAACCAATATACTCATAGTAAGTTGTTTGTCAGGACAGGCTATTAATCTATATGGTAAAGAGTTTATAGTGCCTATGACTGTCACTTCCCTTTTGTCCATAGCACAACATCTTCCTTGAGTTGTATCCATTTTTAAGCCTAATTCCTTCATTATTTCAAAAGGCATCATAGTGTTGGAAGCACCAGAATCAATCACGTAGTTTTTTAATGTTTTACCATTTACTAAAATGCTCAAGAAAAATGGTTCAACATTTCCCAAACACCGATTTACATAATTATCTAAAAACATTTAAGGAATTTGAGAGACAACTCCTTCAGCTTCATTGTTCTTTACTTCTTCTTTACTTCTTTCTTTGGAACTATGATTTTCATTACAATCCTAACTTACCTTTACATCAATATTTCCCAACCATGTTATAGCTTTATTTCGGTGTTCAGGGATTCTTAGCAATTCAAAAAAATGGAACCTTAATAATAATCTGAGACAAAACAACAAGCATATCTATGGAAGAACCAAGAGGATCATCATTAGTCATATTCCTTTTCTCATCTTGTTTATCCAAAATGTTCAAAGTATTTTGATGATTCTTATCATATTTTGTGATCATCTTTGATACCTTCTCATCTATTTTTCTGGGGACATTATTTGAAAACTCCATATCTTTAGGATTTCCTCCCTTCTTTTGTTCCCATCTTCTATTAGTAATTTTAACCTTCACAGAAGGAGCCTCTTTAGGTTTCACAATTTGCCCCTTCTTAGGATCAACCCCTTTTATGAAGATACTATCTACCTTATTACTTTCATCTCTCTAAGCCATGTTTCTAGTTTGAACCTAAGCTATCATAGTAGCAGTAATTTTATCAATCTCTTCCTAAGAAGGTTTTCTCAGTGTTACTTCTTCCCTTGCATCTACCATGTTACACACATTGTCTTCCAGATCACTCTCATTACAAAATACTTGCTATTGTATGACATTCTAAAATTTTATTTGGTCATACACATCTCTATCATAATATTCATAGTCAAAATAATGTGATTCAAACATATTGCATCCTACATCATCATTATTTTGTCCCTGCTCATGACAATTTTTTACTACAACTTGATTTCCTAGGAAAGACAATGCTACTACACAAGATTAAGGGGAATGGGGTAATTGACATGCAAAGCACCATGTAGGTTTAGCAACAAACTTAGGATCATCTACCAAATTTACAGAATTTTTTGACAAAGGATCAAGGGTCACCTTATTGTTGTTGTTCTTGGGAAGAGGGATGTTAGGCTGACCATCCTTCCAAGTAGTGTTATAAGGGAAATTTTTTAGCCTATTTTGTCTATTGAAATTTTATTGATAAGGGGCCCTATTAATAGTTGCGTTCCTATCATTCTTCATCTGAGGAAGATTCATACCTTTTATAGCATTTAGAATCTGACTCATTTCACTAGGCTCTTGCTTTTTTCCTCCTAAAATAACCTAGGATCATCTCTTTTACTTTCTAATCTCCCTGAAATCCTCAAATTATTTTCTATATGAATGGAAATCCTAAAAGAATCTCTTAAGGTCCTAGGCTCTTTATCCCTAAGTTGGTATGCTATTTTACCATCAAAAGCATTCAGATAATTGATCAGACATACCTTGTCATCAATTTGCATGGCTTGCATTAGCTTGTACATCCTTTTCTAAAATCTAGTGTTAAATTTAGTAACAAATTCATTAGGCAACCTCTTGATATTATTGAATTCATTCAAAATATAGCTCTGATTTTTCTTGTCACCACTTTGCTCTTTGAAATAATACTCAATATCTTTCCAATCAACAATAGACAATTCAGGAAGTCTCTTGAACCACTCTCTAGCATCTTTAGTTAATGAATACACAAACAACTTCATAATGACATATTCAACTTCAACTTCATAATCACTCATCATATCAAGAAAACTCCTTAAATGGTCTTCACAAGAGATAGCATTATTTCCATCAAATTTAGGTAATCTTTTCCTCATTTCTTATGGAATAGGATTTTGAAAACTAAGGATTCCATCAAAACATATTTTCCTATAGCCTTCTAATTGAATAAGTCTTCTTTTTAAATCAATCTTGGGGTGATTAGCACTATATTTCTTAGTATTATTCATAGTATTACTAGTGCTAGCATTACCAATAGATTTGTTAAGATCTACCTTTAGTTAAGATGAAGACAAGAAAGAAATATGTACCTTAGTAGTATTTTGATTTGCATCATTAGATCCATCATCATCTTTAGGCATAACTACAGACTGCTTCTTGGTATTTTCCAAGAACCTAATCTTGTTGTTGATCTCAGCTATAGCAGCCTCATTTTCAGCAATCTCCAATCTCTTAGCTAAAGCATCTCTTTCTTTCCTTCTCTTTTCCAATTCAATATCAGAGAGTGACAAAGAATCATGGATCTAAACTGTCTTCACTGGCTCATTGATCTTAATACCAATCTCCTTTTTCTTTCCCTTGTCCTTAGCACCTACAATAGGTTCCACATTCTTTACTCTATTGTTATCAACTTCTAGAGTAGTATAGTTCCTAATTTTCTATATTACAGGTCCCTCTATATTCATTTTTTGAGTTTCCAACAAATTTTGCTCTTGCCTCTTAAGTTGTTCAACTTGTCTCACAATCTTAGGCTATTAGGCACTAGCTACTATCTCATTTTTCTTCTTCATAGCAGAAATTTGCCTAAGTAATTCTTTCTTTTCTTCCCTTTCCTTTTGAAATCTCCTATTTATAGCTTCTTGCTCAGCAAGCTGTGCTTTCAAAATTGCATTCTCATCTAGATCAGGGATAGTGAATTTAGACCTAGATGTTTTCTCATCATTAAACCTTTCAGGTTCTAAGTGTCTAGGTTTGACCTTTTCAGGGGAATAATCTTACATGAAAGGGTTTGTGCTACACTAGAAAAGATTGTTACTAGCCCTATCCTCAATACCAAATGTATGTGGTTGCACAATCTTCTCCTAACATATCATTTTAGGGGCATTATAAAAATCATCATCAAACAAAACTGGATGAGATCTCGAACCCTTGGAATGGTGAATGTTATCTTTCCCTACTAGTTGCTCCTATGAATAGCTTACTTTTTGCATCTGATTTCCCTTCACAGCCCAATTTTGTCTTCCTCTAGGAGGGAGATCAGTTTGTAACTTGATTCTTAGGGCTTTTCTCACATTTTCCCATGTATTTCTTTTATTTTCCATTGTTTTGAGACAACAAATTTCTTAATCTTGACATTGGTTAAAACCTTTTGAGTTGCCACCCACTCTATCATAATGGGAAAAAGAACTCAACAAATGATAAATCCTTTAGAGATAGTCTTAGGCAAAATGTATACAAATTCCAAATCCATGCCAAACTTCAACATGAAATGCTTATTTCAAACTCTACCCAATGTAAACATAGATCTTAAGTGATATACTGGTAAATGACAACATAGAGTGTAATCCCTCGCAGAGTCGCCATTTTGTTGGCTCCTGATTTAATAGTTTTGGAAATAACCAAGAAACCAAACCAATACATCTAAGGTTAGAAAATTCCTATGATGGATGCACTAGACTACAATCTTGGGCCAACTATAAAGATAAATTCTTCTTCTTCTTTAGGCTCTATTAGACCTAGGTGGGTGGACCTCAAACTCTTTATATGGTACTAGTGTAAAGGCATACAACTAAATTTGGAAAACAGATAAAATTCCTTAATCTTCTATGTTTATGCAAGCATCCATGGATGAAATAGCTACTTAACAAAGAAAATGAACCCCATAAACTAAGTGAGGGAAAACTCTTTTAATTCTTGAACACAAAGGAAAGATATTTGATTAAGATTTGTGTCTCAGCATAACTCGGGTATGCAACAACAGGAAACATGCATCCTTCAAGCTGACCAGTCCCTTATCCATTGGGCATCAACTAAACCTTAACATGTAGATAAATACCTAAATTATACTCATATATTCAAGCATGTGATCTATTTGTTTGACTTGCAAATAGACATTAGTCTTCATAATAACTCTTGTACTTATTATAAAATCCTTCTAGTGTAACCTTAAACCCTATCAGTATAAATAAGCATTTACTTGGTTTCTTACTTCCAACAAAAAATTCCTCCTGATATACAACCTTAAGGGGTTGCAACTGAGTTCAAGACCTTAGTTCTTAAGCACTAGAACATTGCAAGTAACAAAAGCAAGAGATGAGAATCAGAATGAAACTAAGAAGGTTAAACTCTTTGCATTAATTTCATTGAAAATAAAACATCATCTGTATATCAGAATTTAGAAGACAACACCAAGAATGACTGTATAATATGGAATGCTTCAAAAGAGATATACTATGTTGTTCATAATAGGAGAATACTAAGAAAAAATTGTATCACAACTATAGAAAACTTAGGAAATTGGAACCAAATTGGTTTCACAATCCACCTAAAATCTTCAAAGAATTGGAACCCTTACATTAAGTAGAAAAGGAAGATATATAGGAGAGAAAATATTTTTGGGTCTCTAATATGAATTTGACATGTGTCCTACTAAAAGAGTCTTCAATTTGGAGTTGTTGAAACTGAACTTCCTCATCTACCTCAACTTTGAAAACCATAAATGATGCCAAAATATCTGATATATCCCCACTTAAAAATATGCAAATATCTCATGAAGGAATATCAAGAAATCATCACAATTTGTACTGAGGCTCCAAAAATCTAATTTCAACATGCCACATTTGCTTTGCCATGAAATGGAACTTTGTACAGTTGCCAGAAGAAACAATTGCTTCAACCATCTCCAAAAACATTCAATTCATCCTTACAATTGTTGGAGATATCAAATCAGATGAAAATATATCTAAATGTGATTGCAATTTCATCTACAACATTAAATTTTCACTTCTTCTCTGTATAATTTCCATTGGAACTCTCCAGATTACTAGATAAAATTTTTATGCCCTAGCTCTGAAACTTGTTTATCCTCTATTAATTTCTTACAATTCTATAGTTCAAATAATGGTGAGATTGTAGATTATATTCAAGCATTGAAATCACATTAATGAGCTCTGCGCCATACTTAACTCTCAGTAACCATTACCTCCAAATTGCAATCTACTTTAAATTTTATCTGTAGATTTTCACCACATTAGGTGATTCTAATTCAAAAAGCAATGAACTTTCTAGCAAAAAAAATGGTCACATGCATTACCACTTACCCACATTCCTTAAATTTCTTTTACTTTGAAATTGTGGGTAGGCGGCATTTGTTGATCAAAACTAAATCAACGATCATACCAAATTTGAATTGAATAATGCCCAGTCAGCTGAATTGACCAATGGGAAAGATCTTATGTGAGTCTGTGCCTTCTGACAACCTCCACGCAAGCGGGTCCCATATCACCTCTTGAGGGAATGAATACTTGACATCATTTTTTCCACATGTCAAGTTGGCAAATTTTTGCTTTCCTTATTGAACAAGCATCTCCATATTGTAGGATTGCACCAACTGTTGATGTTCAAAAGATCAATGGTGACACTGATTATACCTTTAATCCTTCTAAGTTGGGAATAGTGATGTCACCATGGAAACCGTGTTTACATGGTGCATACTCAAATTCCTTAAATTTCTTTCAAGTTCTCAATGTGGGCAAGTGCCCTCCATTGATCAAAAAAAGATCAACGGTGTAAGAAAAAATCTGCACTTTATGGTTGCCTCATCTACTTGGGCCAATGAAATGACTACTTTCAATTCTCATGCTCTGACCAATCTGACTATTGCATTAATCTCTGAAAGTTTTGGTGTCCATAATATAAGTACTTCTAGCTAAGCATATGTGGCATACATCATGGCACAACTTAGTTTCCCATCCTAATCTCGGCCCTACTATGACACATAGCACAAAAGCACATTCTCACATTCTTTATTGAATGAATAGTTCCTTATTGCGGGCTTGTGCTAGCCTTTGATCTTTGAAGGATCTATGGCTGACCAAACTTCGATCACATCTGGCAGGGAAACCTCCTTAATGGCACAACTAGAAATACATGCCAACAACCACTTTTCAATTTGGTACATTGTAGCATATACTAAGAACTCCCAACCCCACCTTGCTACATGTCCAAAAACTGCTTGCTCACTTTATTTAAAAGCCTTGCATCTTAACATTGCGTGAAAGTGATATATGTTGATCTGAACAAGATCAATAGTCACATAGAATTAATAATTTACTTTGGGCATTTCTCAATAAAATAATATGGTTCATAAGTTTTATTTTTATTTTTTAAATGATCTTTTAATAAAACCATGCTCATGTAGGCTGAACCTTAGGGTAAAATGATATATTTTCAAAATCATTTTTATGAAAAACTATTTTGAGGGTTTTTCAAAATTAGGGTAAAATAAGATAGGGCACTAGGGTTACTGAGAAATTCTCTAATGACAAACCTTGAGAATTTAATAGAATTTCAAAGACACAAAAACTAGGCTATGAACTAGGGACATCTAAGGGTTCTCAAAACATAAGGAACAAAACCCTATTTTGCAAGATTTTAAGATTTAAATGATTTTTCACTAAATTTTTCCATAATTTCTACATTGTGAAAAATTATATCAACATGGTGTATTCTTAATTACATTCTTAATCTCTTGGAAAGCAACAATAGGTTCACCTTCCCAATTTATATTTTCTCCCTTCTTGAGCATTTTATAGATTGGCCTACTAATTTCAGAAAAATTGGTTACAAATATCATTAAAAAATTAACTTGCCCAAAGAAAGATTGTATAAGTTTAACATTCTTGGGCTTTGGCACCTTACCAATGGTTGTTACCCTTTCAAGGTCAATCTTGAGCTCTTCCTTGGATACTATGTGACCAAGGAGCTTCCCCTCTGTCACTCCAAAGGCACATTTATTTGCATTTAAAGAGAATACATATTCTAAAGCTTTGATAAAAATCTTTTCTAAATGTTTACAATGATCTTCAGCCTTCTATAAATATGGAATTAATTCATCCTAATATACAACCATAAAATTCTCAATATATTCTTTAAAAGCTACATCCATGGCCCTCCAAAATGTTGCCCCTGAATTGATTAAGCAAAAAAACATTCTTACATACACATATGTTCCCCAAGGTGTAGTGAAGGTTATTTTTCATCCACAAGGACCTTCTTATATCATGAGAAACCATCCATCATAAATAGTAGTTCTAAACTAGTGACTTGCTACAACATGGCCTCAATATTAGGCAAACCATAGTTATCTTTTAAAGATGCAATATTTAGGTTTCTAAAGTCAACACATTACCTAATTTCCCCTTTCTTCTTCCTAAAAGGTACTAAGTTTGATATGCATGAAGAATATCTAATTACTTTAGTTGTCCCCCCATCCCTAAGCTTCATAAGTTCTTCTTGAATTTTACGGGCTAAAGTAGGATTAACAAGTCTCTATTTCTGTCTAAATGGTTTAACTCCCTCCTTGAGAGGTATTACATGCTAAAAAAGATCTTCTCTATAAGTTGTAACCTCATCATATGACCATGCAAAAACATGCCTAAATATTCTTAACAAATCTATCAAATATTTTCTAATTGTAGGGGACAAGGCTCTACCAATGTATACCTTTTTTGGAGATTCATTAGTACCAAGGTTGATCTCTTCAAGACCCTAGGGATCCTTATCTTTGGTGTTTGAATGCAGTCTGTCCTGATTATCAAAACCACTCTTAAAAACCACTAAACCTTTAGGGACATTGTTCATTTTTAACGGCAAGACTTCTTAACCAAAAATGGTTTGCTTCCCATCTATAGTTTCTACAAAAAAACTACAATCAAATCCTCAACCATGATATTTACCCTCATTAAGTAGAAAATTTAAGATGTCTTTATCATCTTCAAAAAGTTGGAAATTCTCTACATTATCAAGGATAGAAGGCCTATTCCATACTTCAATTGTAGACACACTAGTGAATGAAACATCATTAGCATTGGTTGTGATATTATCTAGCAAGTCAAGCATCCTTTTATTACTCCTATCCATCCAAGAAATGCCCAAAGCATCAAATGCCTCTATCTGATCCCAAACAACATTCCTATACTACATCAATATTTTGTTCTTAAAAAAATGTCTCCTTAAATTGAGACACAACTAATTTATAATCACCAATAATGTGTAACTTCTTAATCCCATGATTAGCTAAAATTTTTAATCCTAGTAGGAGTGCTTCATACTCTACTACATTATTGATACATGTGAAGTCCAAGGTAAATGAATACCTAAAAGCGTTTATCTCTGGATATATAAAAACAACTCCACCTCCTAATCCTTCTCTAGAACTTGGCCCATCAAAATAAAAGGTCCATATTTTCTATAAATCCAAATAGTTGGTTACCTCTTGTGTAATCAAGGGAGGAGGTTTCTTAATTTCTTGGATGACAAGCTCTACCCTAAATGCATTGACTTTAGTATCTAGAAAAGAAGAAGCATCCTTATCAATACTATCTTCAAATATGTAAGTGACTCTTCACTCTCTATCTATATTGATAGACTTCTATCCTATATGAAAAGTGGCATATGATAAATCAAAGTAATAGCTAACTCCCATTGCAATGCTCCATTTTCTAGAGAGTAGCATTCCTTATTGGGGAGGAATATCAACTACAAGGATTGACATGGTCATTTCAACATCACAATAAGAAGCTAGTTTAAAAGGTAAGGCATTAATAGTCCATATGATAGGCACCTCTCCCACATCCAATGTGCTACATCTACCCTATTTGGTATCTACTTCTAAACCAAGGGCTTCCATAACATTGAAAGGGATAATACTATTTGAGGGTCCTTAGTCAATCATACAATTCTTTAAAGTTCTACCATTTATGACTAGAATAAGGAAGAAAGGATCATTATCTTGCAAGTATGCTATAGAGGAGTTATCCAAGTACATCTAAGGCCTTTAAGACATAACCGCTTTGTCCTCTTTATCCTTCATTACTATTGGTATCTATTGTATTATCAATGATTCTATCTCAACAATATCACTACTTCCTATAACACTTAACTAAGATAGGGCCTTTTTCTTGTATTCTCTTATTATAGACATTTTAGATAAGGGAACCTCAATAGTAATCTAAGATACAATGGTGATCATATCAATAGGATCATATGTGGATATTTGGGAGGATCATCTCTAATTATTTTCTCTTGAGTAACACGTTCCTATTGGCAATATGACCAATCAATAAAAATAAGATGAGATATGTGGCTATCATTTATGGAAACCTATGTTTTATTATATAGCTTTGATTATTTGTGATGGAAAATTTTCTAGGTATTGGACAATGTTACAACAACACGATGAGATTTATTGATAGTGGAATATTCCTTAAGAATATTCTCTTACATAGTTGACTATAGATACATGATGTCACCCTGATGATGTATACCGGTACACATGTCCGTATAGTTAACCAAGTTCAAGTTATGAACGAAACATCAATGTAGCTACTTCACTAAACAGAATAGAACACGTTAGCAAATTAAGTTGTACGACTTAAAGAATTATTTTGATTATTAATTCTTGATGAGTTGACTCTAAGGACAATATGTGAGTTGACTAAGGAAGGATTTATTAATATGATTGATATAAGTAAAGAATATCATTTGCAAAGTTAGATGTGTGATATGTGAACAAGAGGTCATCTTATGTGATATAATAATGCAAGATATGATGCAAATTGATATATGCATAGTTATTCCTTATTTATGACATTGAGCAAATAGAAGGAAAGATTGTCTATAGTCTACTAAAGGCTTGTATGAGGAGTTGAAAATTAGAAGAATTGTGAAGTACAAAAAGTGATCTAGTATTGTATGTATATCTATTCTCCTGAAGAACTTAATTGTAGTTGCATTTTAGGGTAGTGGGCTCTTCTTACCCACATTTGTATATGATCCACCAACTTCTAATAGGGTTGAAGCAACTCCTAATAGAATTGAGGCTTCTAACAAGGCCTAGTCTCCTAATAGGGACTCGAGAAACAATACATTCTTCATAGACACTTGAGATGATCAATATCTTTAACTGGATTCTTTATATAATGAATCATCTAGTGGGCTTCATCCCTATCAGGGTTTTCCCTTGGCTAAGGTTTCCCTAGTTAACAAAATATGGTGTTATGAGCTCTCTTTATGTATGGTTGTTTATATTTTTCAACATTATTGGTTTACTTTCTTATGCATGGGGAAAAGTATTTAATAATATCTATTTATGGGCAAAAAGATTAAAAATACTGATTCACCCCCCTGCCCGCCCCCCTCAGTATTATCTATTTCTAACAATTGGTATCAGAGCCTATTTATTCGGAAGAGGCTTAACAACTTGAATAAAATCCCTATGGATATGGAATAGTTGAAGAAGAATCTTGAAGGAGCTCTTTAGAAAATTGATCTCCTTATTGATGAAAGAGATGGCCTAAAGGATAGATATGAAGATGCAAAAGCTTATATTGGTAAACTAAAGGACAAGATAGATAACCTAAAGTAAAAAGGACCTAGTGATGAAGATATTGAAGATCCAAAGAAAGAAAATGGGATCTTGAAACATGAGTTAAAATTAGTTGAACTCAAGCTAAGTCTTAAGAAAAATGGAGGAAATAATGATTCTAAAATAAAAGCTGAAAATGTAGATCTAACATCCCAGTTAAGAAAAGTAACATTTGAGTTAGAATCTATCAAGTTGGAATAGAGAAATACAATACTACTATGAAAGGTGAATCGGTGCAAGCTAAACAATAACTGAGAAATTCTACACCAGCAGTGATAAGATTGAAGAAAAAATATCTATACAAAGACCTAGTTAGGATAAGACTAGGCATGGATTCTTTCTTGGACAATTCACCAAGAAATCCATTTAGAGAAAAGAACCTAATAATCATGAAGTCAAGAAAGATCTAAACATGAGAAAATCTGATGATACATCTAATGAAAAAGAGAATGTTATTCACTATGAGAAAACTAAAGAATCTAGTCAAGATGAGGAAAATAGAAGAAAGGAATCTCATGTTAGATGTGATGAACCTAGACATATTGGAGATGATTGTAGAGGTAAGTCTTTTAAACCTATTTCAAATTTTTATTGTCATAACTATCATGGATATGGATATTATGAAGTAGATTGTAAGAAACCTAAATTTGATAATGATAATGCAAATAGTAGAATGTTTAGGAACACTAACCATTCAAGTAACAAAAGAACATCTCATAGCAATGAAAGTGGAGAAAGAAGACAAATTTTCTTTTAGAGATGTAATAATCTTAGACACATTGCAAGGAATTGTAAAGCACCTGATAACCAACATAGTGAACAAAGAAGGAATATATTTGTATGTCAGTTATGTAATAACTTTGGAAACATGGCAAAGTTCTATAGAATGGATAGAAGAAACCTAAATAGCAATCAAAACTATAGAAGGAACATTAAAAGAAATGATAGTCTAAAAAAAGAAATGAAGGAGTTGACAAATGATTTCAAGGAAACATTTGTAAAGAAAAAAGAACCTAGAAGTTCTCATATAGTTCTGGAAGAAGTACATCCTAATGTACCTAATAAGATAGTAAAGTCACTTATTATCTATTACTCGTCCTACCTAAATTAAGAATTCTTAGTAAAATAGCATGTTAGTTAATAAAAACTAATGTTAGAGAGAATACCACAAGTTGCACAGTTAGAAGCATATACCAGACACTGAGAGAATTATACAATAAAGTGTGCATTGCTTGATATGATCAGTATAAGGTTATGTAGAAAAAATAATCTCTTTGTTACATAGAAATAGTATTTTGAATTTGTAGCAGAAACACATTTAATGCAAAGTATAGATTGTAAAAGATTTAAAGGACACAAATTGATTTAAGAACATCATTTTCTTGTGGGAAATCTTAAGTACAATATTGAAGAGTGATTTGATAGCTAATTGAAGTACCGAAGAAGCTTGCAGATACACATGATTGTTGAAAGCCCTAAAATGTTCAATTGAGGTATATTTTGAAATTATTGAGCATATTTTCAGTAATTGCAACACAAGAAGTGTTTGATATTAGTGATAGACCCAGATATAACTTCAAGAAATACCCATTTATTTCTTTTTTTGATGACCCCATTGGAGCATTTTTGCAAGTATCAAAAAAATTTCTTCATGTCGAGGACATAAGAAGCTATATTCACTATATGGTAGAAAGCAGAGGAGATACTGAGATCCATAGAGAATTGGAGAGAATGTGCAACAATGATTTATCATTGAAACTAGAGTATGCATACATAGGAAAACTTAACCTAGTTAAGTAAATGTTCTATATGGGCTTTGAAATCCATGAATGGACAAGAATAATTTTGAGAAAAATTCATGATGACCTTCTATGGTTAGGAGATTCACTTATATGCATTGATAATGACCTAATTCACAAGGTCACTGGTTTGAGCAATGAAGTATTCAATCCTGTGAACATAAATGTGTGCAAAATAGTTGAGAAAAATATCAACACAAGTTTTGATGACAAAAACATGAAGATTAACACTATTAAAGATAATGGAGTAAGGTTCGTAAGTAAAATTTTAGGTTATAAGTTCAACCATGGATCTAGGATAGATTTAGCCCCTGCTAGATTTCTTCACGTAGCTTATGTGATGGGAGAAAAGGGTGAAAAGGTTAATCTATGTGATATTGTCTAAACTCAATTATTGAATAACATATCAAATATCAAGAAGTCTAAGAGCATAGTCTTTAGGTTTGAATCCCTATTGAATCATATATTCTTCTACACAACAAAGAAGTTTCTTAGTATTTCAAATTGGGATGGAAGCAAGTTTACAATGTAAACTATCACTCAAATTTATAGATCTAAATCAAAAAATAGTTAAGGAAGATGATATTAATAGAATGATGAAATCATTCCAAGCTAAATTGAAGTAGAGGGATAGGTTACCACCTCCACTAATAGAGAAATGTAAGGATGAACTATGTTTCATGGTAGAAATAGATTTCACATGCATGGAGGCAGTAGTTCCTCAAGTAAAGTTCATTGAACCTATGGGTCATGAAATGAGTGCCAAACTAATTGAAGGCTATGCACAGATAATTCTACACTCTAAAGTAGATTTTGGATGCCCTAGATGGGGTACACATATTAAAAATATGAAAGAGGTCCAAAAAGATTAATGGAAAAGGACATGAACAAGAAAGTAGACAAAGTAATTGATTCTATCTTAAAAAAATTAAGGATGTCAAGAAAAGAATTTGAGGAGGTTAAAGGGATAGCCTTGGAGATGAAGGCTAGTAGTGAAACTGAACTATTAACTCCTACACCTATTCCAATGGTTAGACCTATTGTAGAGGTCACAATTACATAGAAAAGTGCAAAAACACCTACAATGCCATATGCAACAATTATACAATAGCAACCCTTGAGGAACCAAAAGAAAATAGAGGAAGCATCAATGCCAAGAAAGTCTACAAGGTTTGAGAAAATGAAACCCATGTATATCCCCTCTCCTAAAAAGAGAATTAAGACAAAAACAAGTAGACCAAGTAAGAGGAGGAAAATCCTGTAGATTAGTTCCTCAAAATCTAAAGAAGATACTAGTGATAGACCACTAGAGCTTGCAGATCAGGAAGTAAAGAATTCAACAAGAAGAGGTAGAAAATATTAATATGCAAATTATTAATAAAAAAAATTTTGTGCAATTGAATAAGAATTATGACTTGTACAATAATATGGATAGGAGATAGCTAGAAAATGCTATAGTTAGAAAAATGATTTTGAAAGATAAAAGGTTTGATAGCCTAAAAGGCCAAATCCTTAAAAATTTGTATAATAGACTAAGAAATAGAATTATTAGAGTAATTGAGGAAGATAAAAAAACAAGGATGAATATGGTGAAAACGCTATGTATAGTAAACAATGAGGAAGAGTTAAAGGAAATTTTGAAAGGTATAGCACCCTAACTGAGGAATCAGAAGAGATTCATTCTTCTTATGGGAGGAAATTATGAAGAGGTAAATATGGAAACTCAAAAGGCAATAGTCACATACATGTGTACTATGCCTAAGGAAACTGAGAAGAGTGTCCAGTTAGGGGAGATAAGCCCTAGTATGGTAGTAGTCAATCCTTCTCACAATTCTAAGAAACTAGTTGAAGCTTCAATTTCAAGTGATTCACCATACATTACCATTAATAGTGAATCCATGCAAGTAGATAACACTAATGTAATAGTGGATAAAACTAAAGATCCATTCAAAGATTTTCGCTCTTTCTTTCTTGGCAATATTGTTGACTATAGTATCTCTACTAATGAAGAAGAAGAGTAGGAGCAAAGAAAATAAAATGTATCTTTTGCAAAGAAATTTGAAACTATTTAAACTAGCACTAAGGTAGCTACTACAAGTGTGCCTATGGCCATAGTAATAGTAAAACCCTCTTCACCACCTACACAAGCTGTAATGGTCATTACAACAGTACAGTCAGATGATGAAGATGAAGCATAAAACCTTATATCTTCTTTGAGTAAATTCCTTGAAAAGAAGAAATCAATTAAATTTTGTTGATACATCTATAGACATTCACTAGAGAGCAACAATTGTGTGCAAAACTTTTGACAATGAGTTTACAATGCTTACCAATGTTGCTATAATGCAAGCATAGACTGAGCATGATGCTAATCTTCTTAATACTATTTGTACAAATTTAAGGAATGATATAGGAATATTAAATATATGCATTAAGGTATTGAGGTAGAGTATGGAGGAAGGGAAGCAAATATATGCCAAATGCAACTTGGCATACCTTTACCTTCATAGTTTAGATGAATAGATCAAAGGAAAGATAATTGAGCTATAAATGGTTACTGATAAATTTCTAAAGCAATAATATAAGTTATAAAACTTTGAGCATTTAATAGAATCAATTCATGATAGCATCTGAGATATACAAGAAAGAAAAGAGAAATCCCTAAAATGATTTAATATTTTGAGAGATCATTTATCCCCATAGATTACATTGTTATAGAATTAGTTGGAGGAATGCTTGGTAGTTAAAACTTCATATGAAAAATTTGTGGCTATAGACTTAAATGTAGTAGAGTTAGCTGTATATAACCTATGTGTACTAATAAGCGTGTCAGATGCACTAAAAAATACTTGGAAGAAACATCTTGCATAGTTGAAGACTAACTTCAATGATTTCTTTTCTAGATTTTGATGTAGCATTCAGATTTTGATGACACCTTTGTCATTGATGTCAAAGGGGGAGAAATAAGGAAAATTTTAATTGTAAGTTATATAGTTGTATTTTGAAGTATAGTAGTAAGCTTTTCTTCAAGCAATCTTTGTAATTAGAGTTATAAGGAATGTAATCTTTTTCTCAAAACATGAATATAATGTTTTTACTATGTTATGTATGTTTATTTACTTTGACTGGTATGACAATATTTTTGAGACTTAGCCAATTTTTCCAAAATGTTGCCATCAACACAAAATGGGGAGATTGTTGGTGATATGACCAATCAGTCAAATAAGATGAGATATGTGGTTGCCATTTATAGAAACAAATGTTTTATAGTATAACTATGATTTTTTGTGATAGGAAATTTTCTAATTATAGCACAATGTTACAAAAACATGATGATATTTCTTGATAGTGGAATATTCATTAAGAATATTCTCTTGTATAGTTGATTATAGATGCATGATGTCACCTTGATGATGTATAGTAGTGCAGATGTCCATACAGTCAACCAAGTTCAAGTTACAAAGGAAAAATCAATGCAGATACTTCACTAAATAGAATAGAGAAAGTCAACAAATTAAGTTGTACAATAAAGAATTATTTTGATTATTAATTCGCAATACAACCACACAGTAGAAACAAAACAACAAGAAGCAACAATGCAAGATTTGATACCAAATAATAATATATTCATAAAATATAACTAATTACATGCAATGCATTAGGCTGTAAGGCCTTCCCGATTATGGCCAGATACAAAGTAAGTAATAGTTCTACAAGATCCCTCAAGATCAAAACCCAAACCTTAGCTAGTCCAAATCCACACTCTGGTAGAAACCCACAAGAAGATCTCAACTTGTGCTCGCAAGCCCACCAAGCTATCTCCTTATTATCCAAGCCATAGCTACTAGCTCTGCTCCAACTTCATCCAAGTGTAAACTACCTCACATTCAGTACTCTATCCACACATTCACAACTCCATCACAATCCTGCTCTAAACTGCCTCACATTCAGAGCTCTATTCACAGACTCAGGAAAAATCGCTCTTCATCTACTTCCCACACCCACTCCTCTTCTAAGTGAATGAATAATCACTAAAGACTTCCCTACAACCCCTACTGATACCAATATAAGCCACAAGTAAGCCCAAAACACAAATTAGATGCAAATACATAAATTAAATGCCAAAGTTGGCCTCCTACAACAATTAAATTCCTAAAATTGATGTCTTAGTAAAATTGCAATATCTCCTAGGTCCAAATGAATTAAAACTCAAGCTTCAAACTATATGTAGAAGTCTAGGCCCTCTTCAATATTTGAAAGTTTCATCCTTTAAATTGTTGTGGAAAATTAGTTATACAACCTAAAATATACACCAAATTCTTAGACCATGCCAAGCAACCAAAGACCATGCCGAGCTCCATAGACCATGCCGAGTTCCAAAGACCATGCTGAGCAACCAAGGACCATGCCAAGCTCCCAAGACCATTCTAAACTCCATAGACCATCCTGAGCTCCCAAGACCATGTTGAGTTGCATAGACCATTCTGAGCTCCCTAGACCATGCTGAGCTCCATAGACCATGTGCAGCTCCTTAGACCATGCCGAGTTCCAAAGACCATATCGAGCTCCAAGACCATGCCAAGTACCATGAACTCCAAAGTAGTCACCAAGTAAATCCAAGAATGAGCCAACTCTAAGGATGATACTTGAGCCAACTAAGGAAGGATTTATTAATATGATTGATATAAGTAAAGAACTTCATTTGCAAAGTTAGATGTGATATGTGAACAAGAGGTCATGTTATGTGATATGATAATGTGAGATATGATGGAAATTGATATATGCAAATTTACTCCTTGTTTATGATATTGAGAAAATAGAAGGGAAGATTGTCTATAGTCTACTAAAGGCTTGTATGAAGAGCTGACAATTAGAAGAATTGCAAAGAACAACAAGTGATCTAGCATTATTTGTATGTCTATTCTTTTGAAGAACTTAGTTGTATAGTTGCATGTTAGGCAATGGGCTCTTCTTGAACACATTTTTATATGACCTACCAACTCCTAATAGGGTTAAAACAACTCCTAATAG
The DNA here is from genome assembly GCA_028749045.1 of Cupressus sempervirens. Lineage (NCBI taxonomy): Eukaryota > Viridiplantae > Streptophyta > Pinopsida > Cupressales > Cupressaceae > Cupressus > Cupressus sempervirens. The sequence goes on along the minus strand of CM053791.1, from coordinate 269,831,512 downwards.
GGTTAAGGCTTCTAACAAGGCCTATTCTCCTAACAGGGACTTGAGACACTATACATTCTTCATAGACCCCTAACAAGGTCAATATCCTTAACTAGATTCTTTATATAGTGAATCATCTAGTGAGTTTCATCCTCACCAGGGTTTTCCCTTGGCTAGGGTTTCCCTAGTTAACAAAACATGGTGTTATGAGCTATCTTTATGTATGGTTTTTTATATTGTTAAGCATTATTGGTTTACTTTCTTATGAATGTAGCAAAGCACTTAATACTATCTAGTTGTGGGCAAAAAGATTGAAAATATTGATTCATCCCCCTCTTAGTATTATCTATTTCTTACAGTTCCATCATTTTCTTGATGACATTAGGGCTTGGAATCTTTTCCATTACATTAGCCCTGATTATTTCAACTCCTTGAATTTGTACTTTCTTCTTTGGCTTCTATATATTAGTCTTACAATTCTTGACCTTTACCACCACTAGAGCTTCCTTCTTATTCTTATCTATCACTTATGAGAAAGTATCCTTAATGAATATGCCAGATGGCTTACTAGTATCATTGTTGAAAGTTATATTTCTCAAATTGTAGGTGTTATTGTTGGAATTTATAGTTTGGAAGAATAACTTCTGAGAGGGGGGTGAATTAGAAGTAAAAAACTTTAACCTGTAAAACTTTTAACTGAGATCAATAACATGCATCTAACATCTCTAATTAACATGAAAGTAAAGACATGCATGAAAATAGATAACACAAGATTTTGGTCACCCAAAAACCCTCCAAAATGAGAAGGTAAAATTAGGGTAGGGATGACACCCACAAATTATCACTATAGCAATATGTAACTAGTTCAATTACAAATTTTGACCACCATCAATGGCTATTAAACCAACCTATCATCATAGGATTTTCATTCTCTTGATACAATGGTTAGAAAGCATAGTAGAATGTCTTCACCTGATAACTTCCAATCTTCAATTGTTGATTCCAAATCCTTGTTCTATCCAATTCGATTTGATCCTTCTTGATCTGATATATCTCTATTCATAGTGTTGATGCTCTATTTCAATCAACTTGATTCTATAGTTTTGCTCATCCTCTGAGTCCTTACACCCCTTTTTCTTCCTCCAAAATTTTGCTAGAATTTTTTCATGCATTCCCATACAACTTCTTACATACATCCTCTCTATGAATTATGCAGTTTTTACCTCCTTATAAAGGCTTTGAGACTTAGGGTTAGGTATGAATCCACAATTGAGATTTATTCAACTTTCCCACTCAATTCTTTCCAAATTCCTTGATTGGTTGCACGCTTTCTCTATTTTTTTTGATTCGTTGCATGATGATTACATAGGAAACATAATAGATTTGATCTTATCTTTTAGATCCTTTGAGATTCATCTTGAGTGTGCTCAAAAATGGTTTTACATTTGAGTATGTGAAGGAAAAAACTCATATGTTGATTCTATGTTACTCAGCACTTACCAATTACTAATGCTTGACACATATAGGATTTCTATATTGCTTGGTTCCTATATTAACTCTATCTCACTCAGCACGTATTCTTTTCTCAACACATATACTGGCTCAGCATCTATACTTTGCTCGACATCAATTGTCACTTGATACTTAAAACTTTCTCAACACTTCAATAACTCGACGCTTGCTAAACTTCTGGCTTGGCACATACTGTAGCTCAGTATCTATTTTTTACTTGACATCAACTTAGAGATTTCTTAAGTGTGTTGACACTCAATTGTCAAAACCAATCTAAGACCAAAAATCTCCCCCTTTGACATGAGTGTCAAAAACACTTAACTAAACATTATGAATCTGATCTTTTTGAATATAATACACATCTTGTTTGGCATATGTACAAAACTTCAAAAACTTGTTCAAATTTTTTTAGAAGACTATATATCTCAAAATTTGTAACTCCCCTTGAGCTAATGTGCCATTTATGTATTCAAAACTCCTTATGCTAAATTTTTCTCATGCTGATTATTCTAATACACTTTATCTTTGCCTTGTCATTCCTTTCCTTATCTACTCTATTTTTGTCTTCTCTATTTTTACTCCCTCTTTTACACATCTTCCCTTATAGTTTTTGTATCCTTTTGGCTTTATCTCCTTATTTCTCCTTAAAATTTTATTATCTCCCCATTTGGGTATCTCCCCTTTGGTTCTCATTTATTATTATTATCTTAGCCAATTTATTAAATCTCTTTCTTTTGATTAAATCTCCCCCTTTTTGACACTTATGTCAAAGGGTTCTATGAATGAATTAAATATTTAGCCAAAAAATATTTATTTGCCTCCATAATGATCTTCAAAGTAGCATCCCAATTGTCTAATACATTCCAGTGTTTTAAGTTGGATGGTTGTCTCTACTACAAGGTGTAATAGGCCTTCCAATGTAGAAAGATTGGGATCTTTCTTCAAGAAATTCTCTACATAGGCCATATCTTTGTGCAAAACTTCCATGTGAGGGGTTATGGTAGATTGTATCTATATCAACTTGGCCTTGGTGTTAGCCTCATCTACTGTGAGTACAACTAATTTTTTTTTGTGTAAAGCATTATGGAAAAATGCTTCTCACTTTGAGCTAGATCCTTTGGTAGCTACATGCTAGATACCTTGAGGTTCCTTTCCAAGCTCAATATCATCTAGCCTATTTATTGTGTGAAGTATGAGGAATCACATAATCTGGAGTACAATGAGAATATGTTCTCAAGTACTACTTTCACCTTTTCAACCTTTTTTAGCTAGTTCTACTTGTGATAGTATTATCTCACTAGATATTTTCTCATTTACCTTCATCTGGAACTTCTTCTCAGACCATTCAAGAAATTTAGCATTGGTGTCTAGGTCTTCATTTTGTACCTGGTCCACTATGTTGGATAGTTGCTCCATGATTGGCTTTGTCTCATCAGGTACTTGCAAGCTAAATGCATCAAGAAAGATTTCTTTGATTTCAATTAGTGCTTACCTTTTCCTATGCTCATTTTTGAGTATCTCTTACTTCTTCTTCTTCTCCAGTGCCTCTTGCACTTCATTGATCTATTCTATGTTCATTGTTTTATAATCATAGCTTGGTATGAATATCTCCTCATCAAGTGCAGGGTATCCATAGTGAAGTACCCTTGATACCTTTGTAGAACTTGAGCCTAGTGCTGATATTTGTAGTGGTACTGCATCAGTGCTTGCCTACTATGTAGTTCCAATAGGAGACCCTATAATAGGAAAATTAACTAATGTTGGGATTTCCTGTTGTTCCTTCTCCTTAGGGATCTCCTCCTTGTCTTCTTTAGTTTTTCCTTGATCAATTATAGTGATCAGAGGAGGTGCACCTTAACTTTGTATTGTAGGAGTAGAGGTATCCTTCTGTCCTATTTGCTCCTTTGTTTGCTCCTTGGCAGTTGAAGTTATTGTGACTATGGAATCAACCTTAGTAGATGCATCTTGTGCTACTTTCTCTTGTGGTTGTCCACTTGTAGCTGCTGGATTTTTTGAAGGTAGTTTTTGTGGATTCACCTTCTTCTTGGTTATCTTAGCTATTGCCTTCTGAAGTTCCTTTACACTCACTGAGACTATATTGGTACACCATTATCCTTGCAGAGTAGTTTGGTGAAGGATCTTTCTAAGACCCTCTATAATTAGCGGGTTATTATTCTGACCAGAGGTGTTAGGAACATCCTTCACAATTATTGTCTCTATAGATGTAGGTGTTTCATGTGGAGGACTTGGTAGTGGCATTTGTGTGTCTTGCACACTCTATTTCTATTGCTACTCTTTAGCTATTTCCATATCACCTTTCTATTTTTCCTTCTCCACTGCAACTTCTTCCTTTTCTTTCTCTTGTTCTTCCTCCTTTTCATTTTCCTCTTCTTCCTCATCATTATTTCTTCCCTCAAAGGGATCTTCTTTTCCTTCTTTCATTGTAGTTAGCCCATAAATCAATTTCCACATTTGTGTGCACTTTTTCATAGCATCCTCTATTTTATTTTGTAAAATGCTAAATGCTCTATATTTTTGCTCCCATGTTTCTTACTTGCCTTGCTTATTTGACCTTTTGTGAGATCAAGCATCACATGATCGAAAGTTGACTCTCTTATTTCCTTCTCCATATTTAGGCAATAATGCCATTTTTTTTTCAATGGAGTATAGCTCCTTAGGCATAGGATTATCCAGTTCAAGTGGAGTATTCTTGAATTTGGCCATCATAGTGTAAACTAATTCTTCCACTATGTTTTTCTCCTCTCTACTTAACTTATTGAAGTCAATAGTTTTCAATCCATAAAAGTCTACATTATCTCTAATGTTCTCACAAATTTTTTCCAAATCTGATTTAGTGGTGTGACTTACCACTTTGAACTAACTAGTGTCCTCTAATTTGAACCTCTTCTCATCTGATTGTAGAGGTGCCACATATTTTCTCCTATTTTTCTTTGATGGCCCTCCCTGATCTATGGCTTTCTTCATTTCCTATTCTTTGGCCACCTTTTTTGTAGCTCTTGTATCTACCCTTGTGGTAGGATTTGCTTTCTCTTTGCCTTTAGGCTATGCAATAGGTTGCTTTTGTGCTTTCTTCTTTTTGGGCTCAACCTTAGGAGCTTTCTTTTCTTGCTCTACACCTTCTTCTTCTTCAACATCTTCACCCATTCCTTGGGTTAATGCTAGTGGCCCTTGCCCCTATTCCTCATCTTCTTCTTCATCTTCTTCTTCATCTTCCTCTACTATACCTTCTCCAAATTTGGTCGTGAACTTCTTTACTAATTTATCCTTTTTCTTAAGTGTTGAAGTTGTCTTTAACTCCATATCTACTTTAGATTTCACTACATCATATTTGCCAAAATGTGGGGCTTTATTAGCTACTTCCTTTGCTAAAAATGTTGTTATTGCTGCAGATGCTTCATCAATATTTATCTCATATCCAAGAGGTCTAAGCCATCCTACCCTTGGTATGGCTACTTAAATGTAGGTGTAGTCAATGTCAACAAGAAAACATATATCATTTGTGTGCTTCTCCACAAGTGAGACTAGAATCCTAATTCTTTGTTTCATTGAATTCTTGAAATCTTCAAAATAACTAGTCATTAATGATTCAAAAATTTCCCCCATTTGTTCAATATATTCATTCACCTGGGCTACAATGGACCCGTTTGTCTTCCAACTAACCTTTCCAAAAGATGGGAATTTATTCTATGCATAGACAAATATACATATCAAAATTGCACCAAATTTAGATTGGGCTTCCTTTGTTCTTCCTATGGCTCCCAAATTTTCATTGATTTTCTGCAATTGCAGTTCAGCTAGATCATGGGTATGATCCTTTTTAACAAGTTTGTACCTAACATCTACTACAATGCATGATGCATTGTTGAGTCTTCTAGATTGATATGTCCACTTAGCTCCTTAAGCAATTTTTCTTTACTTAGCTTCCACTATCTTTTCACCACTTAACATATACTAGAGTTTCCCTTACTCAACTTCAATTCAAATTTTCTTTCACTAGGTATCCACAACTAACTCAGCTTCTACTAACTTTGGTGGAAAACTCAACATGTAATAGATATTTACTCAACATCTAAAGGCAACTCAAAAACACTTGTGAAAACTTGAAATTTTAAATTTGCATCTCGATTCATGCTGATCTATCCTTTTTAGTACTTACTTGTCTTGGAACTAATGTATGATAAAACATTGTATATCATTTCCACATACCTTCTTTTTCTTAGTTGGATGAAGTGTGACCACTTGATCTTTTGGGTGAAGTGATCCCTTCATTGTATGTGCTACTTCTATCTTTCTTCTTCCATGTTTTATTCATCTCTCCTTTGATGTGTTCAACATCTACCTTCTCTTTTCCTTTGTTGAACTCTAAGTTGGGTGCCTTTGACCTTGTTGGGAAATTTTTGTTGATGTGTCTAGTCTTCAAACAACTCAAGCATGTAGTTTGGCTCAACCATCTATTGTAGTTTCCACTAAAACATGTTCTTATGCCATTTTTAGGGAGGTGTCCATATTCTTGATAGTAGTGACAACTATGCCTGGTGTTGTAGTCCCAATTGTAGTGATGTCAATAATTATTTTTCCTTGTTGGCTGATTAGGTTTCCATATAGGCTTTGATATACACTCAAAAGCTCCATGTCCATACTTCTTGTGATTGTAGTAGTGTCCTTCAAATCTTGATGTTCTAATGGTTCTAGTCCTACAGTTATGTGCTTAATGTCCTTTCTTATTGTAGTTGTGATAGTGACCCATGTTCTTAGGTTTGTCATGCTAATGAGGATTGTTGCTCCTACACACATTAGAGGGATGTCCTTTTTTACCACAAAAATGACAAGTAGGTTTAGTGTTCTTACATTTATCACTTCTTTCTTCTATAGTCTTGGATGACTTTCCTTTTTCAGTGCTGGTGTATCCTAGTCCTGAAGTATCATTGATGGCTCTTGGTGATTTTAGTAGTTGTTCAAAGTACTTGATGGCTTTATTGGGTTTGTTTAAGCTCTCTACAATCTCCTTTTCTCTTTTTAGGTCATTTTTAGTTGTTCATTTTTTATCTTCAGTGTGGAGATCTCAATGTCCTTGACATCAAGTTCATGATGTGTATTCATCATCCAGCCTAGGGTGTCTAGCTACATGTTGGAAATTCTTGCAAGCTTAGTTGAATTTTCCTCCAATCTGTTGGCAAGGTTTCTCTTGTCATCTTCTATCATAGCCTTATCTTCAATGACTCTTTTCTTCTATTCAATTACTTCACAAAGCATCATGACTTGAGATTCTTGTTCAATCTTGAGAGTTCTGATCTCTTCTACTTAGGCTCTGTTCTTTTCCATTAGACCTACTATTGCTGCATCAAATTCTTTGGAATCTCCATTTGAAAATACTTTTGAGGTGTCATTCTCCTTGTACCATGTATCATTCTTAGCTATGAAAATATCTCTTCTTCTCTTTAAGGATTTCCTCAATTCTTCCCTGGCTTCTTCTAGAGAATGCATAATGAGGTGTTTCTCAATTTTCTAGTTCTCTATGATCTTCCAAAGTTTGTAGACTTCCATTTCTAGATATTTTTCTCCAAGCTATAAGGTTTCTCCTTATGAGAAGTCAACTCTGATACCAATTTTTAGAATTTATAGTTAGGAAGATTTACTTCTAAGAGGGGGGTGAAACAAAAGTAATAAACTTTAACCTCTAAAACTTTTAATTGAGATCAATAACATGCATCTAACATCTCTAATTAACATGAAAGTAAAGATATGCATGAAAATAGATAAAAAAAGATTTTGGTTACCCAAAAACCCTCCAAAATGAGAAGGTAAAACTGGGGTGGGGATGACACCCATAAATTATCACTGCAACAATATGTAACTAGTTAAGGTTACAAAGTTTGACCACCATCAATGGTCTGTCATGTGAAAGGCTTGCCCTATTAAAGGCTTTTCACCTTATTAAAAGTGACTTGGTTAAAGGATTTACAAAAACTCACTTGGAATGTTACTTTGTTAAAAGATTTACAATGCTATTAAGGATTTGCATTATAGCTATTAAGCCAACCTATCATCATAGGATTTTTGTTCTCCTAATACAATGGTTATAAAGAATGTCATAACCTGATAGCTTACAATCTTCAATTGCTAATTCCAGACCCTTATTTTGTCCAATCTAATATGATCCTTCTTGATCTGATATATATTTGTTCATAGTGTTGATGCTCTATTCTAATCAACTTGATTCTATAATGCTACTCTTCCTCTAATTCCTTACACCCCTTTCGCTTCCTTCAAAACTTCACTAGAATTTTTTCATGCATTCCCATATGAATTCTTACATACATCCTCTCTATGAATTATGGGGTTTCAACCTCCTTATAAAGGCTTTGAGACTTAGGGTTAGGTATGAATCCATGATCAATATTTATTCAACTTTCCCACTCAATTCTTTCCGAATTTCCTAATTGGTTGCATGATTTCTCTATTTTTCTCAGTGGTTGCATGTTGATTACATAGGAAATATAATAGATTCAATCTTATCTTTTAGATCCTTCAAGATTTTTCTTGAGTTAGCTCAAAAATGGTTTACATCTAAGTTTGTGAAGGCACAGACTCATATGTTGATTTTGTGTTATTCAACACTTATTGATTATGGATGCTCGAAACATATAGGATTTCTATCTTTCTTGGCTCCTATAGTAACTCAATCTTTCTCGGCACCTATTCTTTGCTCATCACATATACTAGCTCGACATCTATACTTTTCTCGGCATCAATTATCACTAGGTACATACAACTTTCTTGGCACATGAATAACTTGGCACTTGTTGAACTTTTAGCTTAGTAGCTATATTATACTCAACATCAACTTAGAAATTTCTTAAGTGTGTTGACACTCAATTGTCAAAACCAATCCGAGACCAATAGTTATGAGCTTGAACAATCATCTTAGCATTGATTCTATCAATTTCTTCTTTGGATAATTTTCTCAATCATGTGATATATATTTGGTAATGCACTGCATACCTTGTCTTCATCACAATCTTCATTATTTGAAAACACTTATTGATGGTGTAACTAATAATCACTTCTCTGATTTGTAATATCATATTTAGATTCTTCCAAATTAGAATCCTCACTATCATCACATAAGCTCACCATATTACAACCCAAAACTTCGTGGATTTCCTTTTCCTCTTCATCCTCATTTTGTGCTTGTTGATTTGTGGAGAAAGACTTAGCCAATGCACAATAATTAGGGGAGTGAGGAGACTAGCATATGATAAACTGAGGCACATCATTTGTCATATTTATTGAATTTCCTTGTAAAGGATCTGGTGTACCTTTTTCTTTATTTTCTTATGTAGGATTAGGGATTTTCTTGCCATCCTTCCACTTAGTAGTATAAGAATAGTTTTTCATTCTAGGTTGCCTATTGTAGGAGGTATTGAACTAATTTTTATCCCCAATATTAGATTTTGGGTCTGACTTGCTAATAGATTTAATTTTTTTAGCAATTTCAACACTTGACCCATTGTATCCTCATCAAGCTTCTTACCTACAATGGGCCTTTCACCTTCTTTCTTGTTTCTAGGATTAAATAGTTTTGGGTCATCCCTTCTTCCCAATTTACTAGAGGTTTTTCTATTATTTATATTTTTATAGCTAATATAAGCCTCTCTTAGTGTTCTAGGATCATTCTCCCTTAAGATATCTGGCATTTTACTATCAAAAGCATTAATGTAATTGGTAATGCATACATCTTCATCAAATCTCATTACTTGGAATATTTTATACATCCCCTTATAAAATTTTACATTAAAATCAAATGTAGATTTATTTTGGCTCTTTTTTATGTTGTTAATGTTGACATTGAGTCAAGTTTGTTATTAGTGACAACACTTATTTAGATTATGTATGGCTGCTGAGCTCATTAAACAATCTATAGTTTTTTTCCATGTAATTCAATAGCCACCAAGCTTCACAATTTCTACTAAGCATTCCAATGGTTACCAAGTAAATTCAGGTAGTGTGAAGTCCTACAGTTCTTACTGAGTAGTTTAGTGGTTACCAAGCTTTGTAATTATGATCAAGTCATCAGTTCTTGTGAAGCAAAGTTAGTGTTAACCACATGATGAGATGATTAGTGTTTATTGAGTTTAGGTATGGTAAATGTGGAATTTAGTTTCTACCAAGTTACACAGTATCTACAGAGTTGCTAGTCTAGGCTGAGTTTGAGACTACTCTAAGATGATTAGTATGGACCAAGCTTTCACTTCTAGTGAATGCATGATGATGCCAAGTAATGACAGTGGACACCATGTATCAGAACTTCACCAAGTTAGACTTTAGAACCTGAGTGTCTGCATTTGAGTTGACTTTGTAATATTGGGTGTAACTTGTATATTGGCTGACTTTGTAATTTTGTAAATTGGATTGATATTATATATATATATATATATATAAAATGTATTGTATCATATCCACAATAGACAAAGATATAGACATAGATTTAGATATAGATGCATGCATGAATGAAAAGAAAAAGATAAGAATATGTAAGAGGCATGTGAATGTGAATCAATAGCAAGTATATTGTAAGGCCATATCAACAAAGAAGTAGTAGAGTCATATCTATTACATAAAGGTGATCAGTACTTCAAAGAATTTCTATCATCAAATCAGTTGTAAGTCATAGATCTATTGTTTCATTCTAACAAGTGAACCAGTCCAAAACCCTCTAACAAGGTAGACTTAACAGTCTTTTATCAAATCTCTTTACTAAGTGCATACTTCATTGTATGTTTGTAAATCCTCTAACAAGGTGGACCTAGTAGTCCTAATTGCTCCTAACAGGGAAAATCATCAGAAGTGATCACTTTAAGCCTTAATAGGCCAACTTTATGCTGTAGTATTGAAGTTTTGTGGGTATCATCGCCACCCTAGTTTTACTTTCTATTTGAAAGGTTACTAGGTCACCAAATAATTGTGTTCATGTGTCATGAATATTTATGTTTTTAGTTTCTTATGCATACAATTAGATATAATCTAATGAATTAAATGATTATTGGGTTATTGCAATTAAGATATGAATTTGTTAAAGTTTTAAGGTTACTGATTCACCCCTCCCCTCTTAGTGAGCTAGCATAGTCTTGAATATTTCCAACAATTGGTATTAGAGATTTTTGGTTCTCAGGATAAAGCTTGACAGCTTGAGCAAAGATCAAGGACATTGGAGATTTTTAGACTTGATAAAGCAATTGACAATTAAAAGTTAGACTTGATAATAAATTCACAATATTGAATGATTACACAAAGTTCAATAGGCTCTCAAAGGCACTCAAATAGCCCTCAAATGCACAAATTTTGAATATACCTTCTATTATTTATTCCAACCCCAAAAAGTGCTTTAACATACTTAGGATGACATGTTTCAATAGATTTCATAACCCCAAAAACCAAGTTCATGCATAAACCCAAGTTACCCCCCTTGACTAGGTTGCTTTCTCCATTAGGTCTGCAAAAACTATTTTTTGGACTTATCTCACAAACTTTACAAAACAGCAAGAAAATAAATATGTTTTTTAGATACCCTTTTTAGATTTGTGTAACATAATTCAAAATAATATATCACTCCTTTGGAATGATTGTACGAAACAAGGCAATTTGTCTCAGAATTAGGCCTAATTAAGCCACTTTTACAAAGAAAGTGTCCTCTAAACTTATCTCCAGGCTTCCAAACTTTCCACAATATGGTATTTTGATGCCAAACTAAATATTTCTCAGTCCTTTTTCCAAGTTGACTCTTCTAATTACCCTTTCCAACAAGCCCTCTCATTTAATGATGCAAAACAAGGGTTTTCTAGTTCTCACACTTCCAATCACTTCTAAGACCCATTCAAACACTAAAAACCATATTTAGGAAATTCCCTAACTATTTCAAACATAAAAAAAACCCTTCTTAAGGTAAATTTTCAACTATTGTACTTGTAGCCACATTTTCCTCTCTTTTTTCCACTGTTAGTCACGGTGATCACCCTCTAGTTGATTCTTCCTACACTTAAATTGTTAGTAGCATCTGAAATATGTTAAAATGGATCCATTTTGTAGGAAATGGAAAGAGAGTACCCAAAGAATGGATCAAATCATCATTTGGACCCCTCAAAATAGTGAATTCTTTGGATTGTTACAACATTGTTAGAATGAATAATAAAACCAGTGAGATTTTGATATTCCAAGACCACTTTAAAAAATCATAAAATGACTATAAGAAAGTACTAATTCATTCCATAGAGGTTAGATGTTGTAGTCAATGAAAAAATAATGAAATCATTCAATGAAATAGTGTAAATGACAGGAAAAATTGTATTGTTTTATTCACTTCCAATCTATATTTCCATACAGTACTCCTCTCTTTTTATTCTTTCCAAGATCATAAGCCTCACCAAGATTTATAGACTCCTATTCTAACTTATTCCATTTGGTTGAGGGTATTACAACTAATAAAACATTAAAAATGATCCTAAAAAGTCGATATCCTTAACTAGCCATTATGGCTTATTTTCAAATTTGAAACTTCTAACAAAAAGACTATAACTGACCCCTGATTAATAGTAACACCATTAAATTGATCCTATTACTTGATTGAATCCTAAGGAATTATTGACCCCATTTACATTTCATTTTTGACCTAAGGTCTTTGTTAGTACCTTTAGGACATTTATTCATTACATTGCATTCTTCATTACAAAAGGCCATAATAAGCTTCAAGATATTCCAATTTATTGCTTTTGTTATCAAGATCTCCTCCTTAGTCCTTAGATTCTTCATTGAGTCACTTGCCCTCCTAGGTGCTCCTACACCACTTTCCTAATCCCTAAAAAGAAGGAAGGAACATGCAAATCAGATGAATGATCACCAGTACATTGAAGAAAAGATTGAAGATTTTTTCCCTTCAAGTAGTTCAAATGAAGCAAATAATGCAATAAAAAAACTCTTAGAGAAGAATGGTTCCCTACAAGAATAAATAAGAAATCTCAAAAGAGAACAAGAAATTCAGTCAGTAAGGCTATTTGAAATCTTGGATCAAAGAAAGAAGATGAAAGAAGAAATGGATAAAAGAAACAATGAGATCCAGAACCAATCCCTTCAGCATGAATATCTTATAGATCAAATCTCCACTAAAAATGAAGAAATCATGAGTCAAAGATAGATCAATGAAAGATTAAGGAATGATATAAATTTAGAAAGACTAATCAATGAAAGAATAAGAAGTGAGCTGAGATCTGAAAAGAAAATCAGTGAAAGATTGAAAAATGACCTAAATACTTAAAAGAAAGTCAGTGAGAGAATGATGAAATCCCAAGAAGGTATGAATAAATTGAATCAAATAAATGAGCTAAATCTCTATAGACAAAAGGGAAAAGTAGGAATTGGATACAAAGAAGAAGGTGAATCCTCCAAAAAAGGTACTCAAAGGAATCAAAGACCTACTTACAATCATTGTGGTAACATAGGTCATACATCAAACAAATGTTGGAGTAATGGAAAACCAAAATTCAATGGTAAATGTTACAATTGCAATCAGCATGGTCACAAGGCTAATGAATGAAAAGAGAAACCAAAATTTGAAGGAAAATGTCACAAATGCAAGAAACAAGGTCACGAGGCATCAAACTACAAAACCAAGTCATTTAATCTAGTAGAGAAAATTGTGAAAGCATTATGGTGTTGGGACTATAACACCTAGTTCAAATGTCATTACTATGGAGAGTATGGACACATTGGCATGAACAATGAAAATGAGGCAGCAATGGATTCCTAAATCCACCAAGGAAGCTAGTCTAAGAAATGATGGTCATGTCACTCAAGAAGTGGGTGACTCCACCATTTCCAACTAAGTTCTTAAGTAAGAACTAGAACTGCATTATCATAGTCACATCTAAAAAATTCTAAAATTGAAAGGAATCAAAGATCCAAATCATTATTTGAGATACAAGGGGATCACAAAATATCAATATCAGTCATTACCAAGTAAGGTTAGGTCATGGACTCTACCAAGCAAGGTTGGGAGTAACTAGTCACACATTTTTGGTTATCGAGTTATGAAGTATTCATCAAGTGATCCGAATAGATAGTGGATGATAGCCTATTACACATAATGATTTCATCATAGCTACTTTCATACTAAGCATTAATGGAGTTTTTTTATCAAAAGGCAAGAAATTGTATTCATTTTTCACCAAAATCTTGAAGTGTTATTGCGATCAAGTGAATTGCAAAATAATCAAGTGATTTTGAGCAAAATTTGTAGTAAATTTTTTTGAAGTTATCCATAACCTATCAAGTAGCCATGGTAGCATCAAGTAGCAGCAGTAAGGCAAAGAAAAGGTCAGAAATGTTGGTCTGAGGAATCAAATGGAAACCACTAGATTTAAAACTTGTACCAACAATTATAGACCCTCAATCCAAATGGAGCATAATCATAAATTCATCCTAAGGTACTTCTCATTAACAATATCTAAACTCATTTTAAGTGTGCAATTCAAGAAATTGGAACCATAGAGATGGATGATGCCCTAGGTGAATTATGTGTAAATGGTGTTCTTAAACCTAAGCATAAGTACTTGGAAGAAGAGGATTTAACCCACATTCCCCACTTTCCCTGAAGTTTCCAAATCAAATCGATCAGATACATCCCTAGCCAAGTGGGATGGCAGAGGCATGGATATTAGTAGTGTAATAGATGTAGAACTAAAATTTGGCATACATGTGATAGCACACAAGATTTATAGTTCGAGTCGACTCAATAGTGTGTCATGTGAAGCAATAGACTTGGCATTCAAAGTCATTAAAAACAACTTGTCATATGATTTTGCAGACTTATTATTGAAATAGTTTAAAAAAAACATGGAAAGTATAAGGACACCCAAGAAAAATCCTTGTAAATTCAGTTCATCGTTGACATGTCTATTTTTCTATGTTCAAAAGTTTTTCCCTTCTAAAGGTATAGTCATATGGAGAAAAGATGTGCCAGTTTTGTATCAAATTAATGATTACATTGCAAAAATGGGTGAGAATTTTGTCAGCATAATGAATAACTACTTTGATGTTTTCAAGGAGAAAATGAATAATAGATTCAAGATTTCTAGGAAATTGGTTGAAGATTACAAAGATGATTTTTGTTTCATGATAGACAGTAATAAAGTCTACATTCAGGTAGTGATTCCAAGAGTTGTATGGCTAAAACCTCTTCCTTATGAGGTGAACATTGATGAAGCAAAAGAAATAATTGAAGCCTTATTAAATGAACCTATTGATCCAAATGCACCACACTTTGGAACATATGATGAGGCCAAGGAAAGAATAGAACTTGAAATCAAGCTTCCACAGGTAGTTAACAAAGGCAAGAGGAGAATAGAAAAACTCAAAACCAACATACCTCTTTTGTTGACTGAGGGTAAAGGAGAAGATGATGATGATGAATTAGAAGATGAAGATGAGTTAGAGAAGGAAGAAGAGTCAGTGAAGAAGAAAGGTAAGGTGATAATCACCAAGCCACCAAAGCCATCCATTTTAGTGTTTATCATAAGATCCAGGAAGAAAGGTAGTGAAGTTGTGTTTAGCAAGCCTCCTCTCACCTTTTAAGAAAGACTAAAAGAAATGGAAGAAGGTGCAAGCATAACCAACTTCAAATCATTAAATTATGAGACCAAGACAAAGGTTGAGAAGAAGTAGATTGAGGAATTGGTGCTAATCAAGATGGGTAAATGGGAGTATTCCCCTAATCAAATAGCCTCTCAAATTTCTAATTAAATTTTAGAGAGACTGAAGCCAAGATGGGACTTAGCCATGAAAACAAAAAAATATATCTATGAACAATGCTTGAGGTAGCTGTTATCAAGCTTTACCAATGCTAAGGTAAAAGATTCTATAAAGAAATATGAAGAAAAGATGACTCTTAGATTGAATACTTGTTTAATTTTGTTAAAATAGATAAAGCATGTAGTTAGGAATGCTACAAGCATGTGGAAGAATATT
Source organism: Cupressus sempervirens (assembly GCA_028749045.1). NCBI lineage: Eukaryota > Viridiplantae > Streptophyta > Pinopsida > Cupressales > Cupressaceae > Cupressus > Cupressus sempervirens. Next base: position 269,815,984 of record CM053791.1, on the reverse strand, counting down.
TTTCACTTGCAAAAACAAATTGATTCTCTAGTAGAAGTCAAGGATGATGATAGTGATGATGAGGAAGAAGGAAAACATTTTGAAACAATGTAGTTTGAAAATGAAGAAGTTGAAGAAGCCACTGAGGAAATCAAAGAAGATGATGAGGAGATTGATCCTATGAAGATAGCTATAGTAGTCATTTCCTCACATCCTCATTCTCCAAGCAAATTAGTAGCTACATCAAATTTGGAGTTAGCTCCAACAAGTTTGATTATGACATCAATAGATACATCAAATGTCCAATCACTCTTCACTCCCTCACAAATTAGTACATCACTAATGAATGTGTCTACCACTTCATATACCATGCTGCAACCTCTCTCTTCTTTAGTTCTTGAGTCAAGTTCATCAGTAGTGAGTATAGCATGTTCTATGATTTTGTGTTCTTTAGCAATAAGTGCAATTTCAAGTTCTACAATTTTGGATTCTACAGTATTGTTTTCTACAACTTTAAATACTTCTGTAAGTATATCAATTTTGGATTCAATAAGCATACTAGTCAGTATTCCATTTGTTAGTACTATATCCATTTTTATTGCTAGCCCTGATATCTCTACTATTATTTTTGTTCCAGATTCTAAGGCAATATGTACAAAGGAAATTAAACTCAAGGCTCAACCTTGTACAAGACTTTTGAGTGGAAAGGAGATAGAGGAGAATATTAACTTAGATGAGGAGATTGAGATTCCAAAGTGGGATTTTGATAATGCCACTGTAGAAAAAATGCAAATAGCTAGTCAACTCCTCCAAAAGAAAGAAAAGTAGAAGAAATTAAGAGAGGAAAGAGACAAAGAATATAAAATCATTACAAGTGCTAAGGATATTTTGACTGAGGTAATAGGTGTTGAAGTTGATACTTCTCAAAAAAATTTATTTTAATTGGAAGAATAGTTCAAAAATTTAATGAGGACTCTAATGGTTAGTAAAAATTGATTAAGAAAGTAGAGAAGAAATTTGATAACAAAGTGCTTGAGCACATTGCTCAAAAAAATTTCTATTAAGCAAATGGAGCGTTCCTCAATTTTGACCAATCTTGAAAATTCTTGCACAAATGTAACATCACTTTTTGGAAAATTATGCAATGTTACCATGTTCACAAAGGAAATAGAGAGTGAATTGACAAAGTTTGATGAAGATCTGAAGGCTAGTGCATAGCAGTTAGAAATTGACCCTAGTTCAAGCTCTGCACATCATATGAAAATTAGATTCTAGTTAGATATGTAGGAAAAATTATTGAGAGAAGAAGCAAGGATCTTCTCTTCACTAATAGATATTCAAAATATGATTCTTCCCATAATGGACACAATGTGGAAGCACATCATTTACTCAAAAACATTGATCCATGACAACAACTCCTCAATTGTAGATCACATGATAGAACTCTCTGAAAAAGTTCAAATTGCTCTACATATGTGTAAAGTTTTGTGAGAAAATTGGGATAAGACTTTAGCACTCATACTTAAGGTACATTCTAAGTTTCTTTCTTATATTGGTGTCTCTATGTAAATAAGTTTTGAATGAATCTTTGGCATTATTGTATGGGGGAGAATCATGCAAAGAAAAGGAAAGGAAACTATATACTTAAAAAGATTTTTTTTGAAAAATCTCAAAATTGGTATACCAATTCTAAGCTAGTATCACACTATAATGTATATAAGTATTGGCTAATAAGGGTTTTTGTCACTAATGCCAAAGAGGGAGATTGTTGACATTAAGTCAAGTTTTTTATTAGTGACAAAACTTATCTAGATTCTATATGGCTACTAAGCTCATTCAACAGTCTACAGTGTTTCCATGTAATTCAGTAGCCACCAAGCTTCACAATTTCTACCAAGCATTCTAGTGGTTACCAAGTAAATGTAGGTAGTGTGAAGTCCTACAGTTCTTACGAAGTAGTTTAGTGGATACCAAGCTTTGTAGATTCTATCAAGTCATTAGTTCTTGTGTAGTGAAGTTAGTGTTAATTGAGTGATGAGATGATTAATATTTACTGAGTTTAGGTATGGTAAATGTGGAATTTAGTTTCTACCAAGTTACACATTATCTACTGAGTTTCCAATCTAGACCGAGTTTTAGACTACTCTGAGATGATTAGTATGGATTGAGCTTTCACTTCTACTGAATGCATGATGATGTCAAGTAATGATAGTGGATGTTGTGTATCAAAACTTCACCAAGTCAGTCTTTAGAACCTAAGTCTCTTCATTTGAGCTGACTTTGTAATATTGGTGTTAACTTGTATATTGGTTGACTTTGTAATTTTTTAAATTAGATATATATATATATATATATATATATATATATATATATATATATATATATATATATATATATATATATATATATATATATATATATATATATATATATATATGTGTGTGTGTGTGTGTGTGTGTGTGTGTGTGTGTGTAATGTATTTTATCATAATCCACAATAGACAAAGATACAGACATAGATGTAGATATAGATGCATGCATGAATGAAAAGTGAGAGAGAAGAATATGTAAGAGGCATGTGAATGTGAATCAACAACAAGTGTATTGTAAGGCCATATCAGCAAAGGAGCAGTAGAGTCATATCTATCACATAAAGGTGATTAGCACTTCAAAGAATCTATATCAGCAAATCAGTTGTAAGTCAAAGATCTACAGTTTCATTCTAATAGGTGAACTAGTCCAAAATCCTCTAACAAGGTAGACTTAATAGTCTTTTGTCAAATCTCTTTATTGAGTGCATACTTCATTATATGTTTGTAAATCATCTAACAAGGTGGACCTAGCAGTCCTAATTGCTCCTAACAAGGCAAATAATTAGAAGTGATCAGTGTAAGCCTTAATGATCCAACTTTATGCTACATTATTGAAGTTTTATGTGTATCATCCCCACCCCAGTTTTACTTTCTATTTGGAAGGTTTCTAGGTCACCAAATTATTGTGCTCATGTGTTATGAATGTTTATGTTTTCAGTTTCTTATACATGTAGTTAGAACTAATCTAATGAATTAAATGATTATTGGATTATTGTAATTAAGATCTGAATTTGATAAAGTTTTAAGGTTACTGATTCACCCCTCCCCTCTTAGTAACCTAACATAGTCTTGAATATTTCCAATAGTTAAACTCATTCAACACAAATGTAGCATTAGTATTATCACCATATTAGTCCTTAGAGAGTTTCTTCAAGTTATTCCATGAGGTTACACTGTCATCTAGAAACTTTCTAAACTAGTCCCTAGCATCTTCAGTCAAGAAGTATACAAATAAATTCATTGCAACATCCCCATGCTCTACCTCATAGTCATTGAGCATATCTATAAAATTTATTAGGTGCTCTTTACTAGTTATAGCATTGTTACCTAAAAACTTGGTAACCTTATCTCTCAAATTATTAGAAATAGGATGTGGGAACCTAAGAATACCTACAAATGGCATTTGCTTGTGTTTTTCCATATAGATGGGTCTCCTTTGGAATCCTATCATATTTAAAGTACTTGGCCCAACAACCTAACTTTGGATACGGATTTGGGGATGTTGGACTTGCTAAGTAATAGGCATCTAATTACCTATATTAGAAGATGATGCAAGGGCTAACTGAGGTATATTTTGGTTAGTTGGCTGAGGCCCACTAGTAGGAATAGATTGGGAAACTTGTGAGGATTTATTTTGGAAAGATGCTAATGTAGAGTTGGACTTGATAAACTATATTTTTCTCCTAGTTTTAGTAGCTAGGGTCTCATTATAAACCTTCTCTAGATCCTTAGCTAGGTCTCCTCATTCCTTTTTAGTCTTTTATAACTCTAGGTCAAGCTTAGATGTGGTGAGGTTGTTTGGTAGATTTTGGGCTTCATTGATTTAGACTACTTCTACCTTTTACTTCCCCTTATCAATGTTCTTCATAATTATATCTACCTCTAGTTCAACAGGCCTATAAGGTTTAATTTGTGCAATAACAAGCCCCTCCTTTTCTTTAGAAAGGCACTCTTGGTGTTGTAATTTGGATCTCAAGACAACAATATCTTCAAAAATATCTAAATGCAGTTTGGAGGATTTCTCTTATAATCTTTTTTTCCTCTTGCAAGGAAGCCATTCTCCTAAGAAGATTATCTCTCTCAATGAGAGTATTCAAATTAATTTTCTCCTTCTCTTTCTCTAAACATATACATGTGGCCTCTTCTTCGACAACCCTTTTCTTAAGATATTAGCTAGTTCTGAAAATAAATCTTCTGGATCTACAAAAGTGACTTCTAAGTGTACTATATCATTTAGATCTATGAGATTTATCTCTTCATATGTACCTTGTCTACGAGTAAATTCCATATCCCTATTACCCCTATATCCCCATCTATGGTTCATTTCATTCACCAAATCAAGTCTACAAGGAATATCCCCCATAGAGGACACATTCTTATCATGATGAACTCTCTTTTCTTGAAATGGGGTAGTGAATATTTCTCCCAACAATATATTGGTTTTAGATTCAGAGCTTTGAGAAGATGACACTCCTACCACAGGTTGGTATTGTGAATGGGTTGATATATTAGCCCTAGGCTTCCAAGTAGGATTAGAATCTACTTTCTTTTTACTTTGGTTCTTCCTACTTGTAGGAGGTAATTCAATGTATTGTGGTATTTCTGGGTTAGCCTTTGTAAAATCTCAAGTATTCTTTATCTTATAAGATATTGGTTGGAAACTTTTGAAATATATATTACTAGCTACAAATCCTTTGAGACACCCTATGAAAGGGAAAGTACTTGAAAATGACCCTTTAGACTGAAAATTTCATAGGGAAAAAATCTAATAGAAAAGACCAATCAAAAAGCCATTGCCACCACACCCTAAGTAATAGAACTTTACTATGCTGACAAGGCATTAGATAAACAACAAAAAGGAGTATAACTTATGTCAAAACATCCTTTACATAACTCCCCAACAGAGTCACCATTTTTTTGGTTTTTTTTAAGACTATTAGGTACTTTAAACCCAATACCAAGATGCATAAGACATAAACAAACCTAGGGATTAGCTAAGTCCTATATTTAGTATGATTAGTCTCAAATCTTGACCAACTTCAACAAAGTACAAAGTACTCCCTACTCTTTAGGCTTTATAGTGCCAAGGTGGGTGGACCTTAGGGATATGAAGGTGATAGATGATTTAGATTTTCTCTTCAGATACTTTCTTATTAATACCTTTTCCTTCAAACATATCCCTTATAGAAGATATTGGTCACACTTTCATCTTAGATTTGTAGAAAACTTCCTAATCACAATAGCTACTTATAATCAAGAGGAAAGCTATTACAAATAAGGGCTAACCAGAAACTTTAGTTCTTCATTACATAAAATGGAAAATTGATTTTTATTGATGTATACATTTGCAACTATATAAACCATTAACTTAGAACTAAAATGAAATGGTTGTTGCCTTATCTATTTTTATATGGAGTCAAAACCAAAAAACATTAGACCTATTTAATTGAATTGAAATTAAGTTTGTCAATAGTGAACTCTGAATTTCATTCTTATCATATTGCCCATTTTGAAAATTGGCTAATTGTGATATGTAATTATTGTCATTAATGGCAACATATGATGTACATGTTGATAGGAAACCTCTAAAATAAAGATGCTTAGTGTTTGGTAATCAAAAAATTATCTAAGTATAGAATTTGTTTATAGTAGTGTATTTTTTTGTTTATAACATGTTGTAGACATCATGTTATGACAAGAAAAGTTACATGGAGATAGTAAACATTTTGATGATGATGTGAATAAACTTAGAAGTTTGTATGGATTGTACATAATAGATATAATCATGTTTTGATGATGCAGGATAGCAAAATGAAAGGATAAAATTGTTTTGTTTACAAAACAATTACTTGTTCAATTAGGGCCAACATCCTAAATATTTATGTTTACTATAACTTGGAAAAGTGAATTGTGGTCTTAGTTAACCTAGAATAAATTTATGTAAAGGCATGGTATTTATGCAAAAGACTTCTTGTAATAAGAAGTGTGCTATCTTGATATTATGAGGAAGCGTGGTGCTTGTATGTGCTTATGAAGTTATGCGAAATGAATGAACATTTGTGAAAGTGATATATGTGAAGTTTTGTATGAGCTATCTGGTGATTTGAGATCAAGTTGAAGATCAAAGGTTAGACAAGGAAGGAAAATAATAGTAAACTATTTACTTGAGTAGTGAGCTCTTCTTGTAGTTGAAATTGCATGTTTGGAAAGTGGTCTCTTCTTGCATACACTATACTACAACTCCTAACAGGGTCCATCCTCTAACAATGAACTTATATATCAATATGTTATCTAGTGGGTATCATCCCCATTGAGGTTTTCCCTTGGCTAGGGTTTCCCTAGTTAACAAAATATGGTGTTATGAGTTATCTTAGTCCATTTCTATTGTTGATATTTAAAATTACTTTATTTGTTTATTATGCATGGTTTAAAGTGAGTAGTAATATCTAGTTGGTGACTAAGGTTTGTAGATTACTGATTCATCCCCCCTCTCAGTAATCTCTATTTCTAACAATTTGTATTAGAGCATAGTTACTTTGAAGAGGCTTAACATCTTAAGTAAGATCCCTATAGATATGGAATAGTTGAAGAAGCTCTTAAAAAAATTGATGTCCTTATTGAAGAAAGAGATAAGTTGAAGGAAAAATATGAAGATTCCAAAGTATACATTGGTTAGTTGAAGGAAATGATTGAACATCTAAAATCCAAGCCTGAATCTATTGAATCTAGAACTACTACTGATGACTATTCAAAGTTGAAGATAGAATACAAGATCTTGAAGCATGAGTTGAAAATTAAAAATCTAAAGTTAACTCAGAGAAATGATCCTAGAAAAATTGAATGTGAATTGAAGACTAAAAATGTAGATGTGAGAGCGAGTATAGCAAAGAAAACATCCAAACTTGAAACATTGAAAGAAGATTATGAAGAACTCCTTAAGTACAATACTATTGTGAAAGGTGAATTGACATAGTGTAAACAACAACTTGAGAAACTTTATTCTAGTAGAGAAAAGCTTGATGATTCAATGTCTATATAGAGACCTTTTATGAAAAGATTGGTCATGGCTATCTAATTAACATGTCTACAAAGAAACCTGAAAATAGATCAGATCCAAAAAGAAAAGAAAAATCTAGTGAAAAGATTGAATCCAATTAATCTTCTAAGAAACCTAAAGAATCTGAGAAAAAAAAGGAAGTTGAAATCTTGGATGAATCTAAGCATGTGCATACTCCTAAGGAAACCAGATATGAATTTAGAGCTAAGCACTTTTTATGTAATAAAAAGGTCATATAAAAATAGTTTGTACTAATAAGTCATTCAATCATGTTAAGGACTTTTATTGTCATAATTTTCATGGTATGGGTCATAATGCAATTGATTATAGGAAACCTAAGCATGATAATGATAGGAGAAATAGTAGAATGTCTAGATATGCTAACCCTGTAGATAAAAGAAGATCTAATGAAAGGACATCAAGAGAAGGAAGATCTTATGAAGATAGAAGATAGATTTTGTGTTATAAGTGTAACAACTTAAAACACGTTGCTTAGAATTGTCATGCACCTAATAATTAGCAGAATCCTAGAAGTAGAGAACTAATATATTAGTTATGTAACAACTTTAGACACACAATGAAGTACCACAGAATGGATAGAAACTTCAAAGATTGAAGAAACTATGGAAGAAACTTTATGAACAAAAGAAATGATAGAAGGAACCATAAAAGGAACTTGAGAAATAGCAAAGAAAATGAAGAACAAAAAAAAATTGTAAGTGAACTTCAAGAAGAACTTAATGAAGCATTTGTGAAAGAGCTAACACCTCAAAAGAAAAGTTAGATAATGATGAGACAGGAAGATCAAAGTCAATCATTGAGTTTGTTTCAATCAAGTTGAATTAAGCTTTTTCATAACATCGGTATGTGAGAACTTCATTTAGAGGCTGAATTAGAGGTGGCAAAGTTTGGAAAAGGTGTATTCAATTATGTTTAGATAGTATCTAAGCTCACTTATGATTTGGAGCTCATCTAAAGAAGTTATGATAGAATTTAGAGTTATTGGTACTACAGTAAGAATTAATTCTATAACATAATATGAAAAGTAAGTTTTTGCAGACAATTTCATGATGAAAAGTTTTGAGGATATTTGTCATAATGAAATGAGGCTATAATAAACCTCAACTGACATCCAAAGATCAAATAGATGATCTTGAGTAGTTAACTAATTTTAGAACACAAGTAATAACTTTTTCCATATTTGTAAAAGTATGCAACTAATGCAAGTTCAAGTTGAGGGATAAATGGAGTATAAAATTGATTTTACTTCATTACAAACACATTTGAAGCAAACCTTACTTTTGGAAAGAGGTATTTTTCATTTTTTCACAAATTTGTTCTCAAAAAGATATTGTTTGATAAAGATCATGGATATGTCAATAGTACATATTGTTAAGAATGAAGATAGACCTAAGTTTAAAATAGTTTCTGTAAAACCTAATAAATAAAACCCTAACTATGTACTATCTATCACCCTGAACAATGTAGTTTATTTAGAAGATGTAGAAAGTTTTTTGAATTACAAGTTTGAATCAATTGGTAGTGAATACATGAATACGGATACAAACCTAGTATTTAACCTCAAAATGACTATGAAGCCCAAATTTGAACACTTAAAAGAATTAGATTTGTTTAAGTATCATTTCTATCATGAGTTAAATATAGATGAATGGACACAAATTGTATTGAGTATGATACATGATGGAAAATGGTGGATGCTAGATAATGTAGTAGACATATCAGCCAACCTTATACATGATGTAACTAGTCTTAGCAAAGAAGGTAGTGTACACATAGGTGAGAAATTGGTTAAGAAGAAAGGAGAAAGTTATACTAAGGTAGTATACAATGGGAAGGCTATGGTAATCAAATCCATCAAGTAGGATGATGTGAGATTTATTAGTAGAATTATTTCTTTTTCATCTTGTGCAAGTTTTGAAATAGATGAACTCTCAGCTAGATTTATATATGCAACTTACAAGATATGTGTAGAAAAAGAGCAAGTAAATTTGAGGGAAATATTAAGGATGCAACTCTTGGAAAATATGGAAAAGATTAAGAGAATAAAGAATGGTGTGTTTAGATTCCAATCATTGATAAATCACATATTCTTCCATGTACTAAAGATATTTCTCAACTTTTTAGTAACAAGAATGATGAGTAGTGATAGATACACTATGGAGAAGATCATAGAGGTATGCGGAAGGCACCTTGTAGACAAGATATTAGAAAGTAGATACTTAATTATGAGGACCTTTCATAATGAGATGAAATAGAGATTTAGGATTTCAATAGCAATTGTGGATAGATTCAAGGTGGATATATGTATATTGGTTGATACAAATCACACTTATATTCAAGTAGTGGAACCTTGGGAGACATTTTTAGATCCCATGAGCTATAATTTGAGTGATGATGTTGCAGTTAGCTATATTGATTTGTTTTTGAATTCAAAGAAAGAAAAAGAAAAATATAGATTTGGTACCTATGATAAGATTACTGAGCATGCTTATCAAGCAATCTAAGAGAAGGCATCACACAAGAAGGTTGAATCTATAATGAAGAAGGCATTATTTGAGGCTAGAATATCAGAGAGTAAATGTGAGGTTGTGAGAAAGAAATTGAAGCAAGGTTTATCAAACATACAACCCTTGTCAATTTTAGTTGCTAAGACATCTTTTAAGCAGAGCATACCATATGCACTAGTATTTGATGTTCAGTTCAGTGAGGAAAAAAGAAAACAAAAAAGATTAGTTGAAATAGTATCTTCAAAGGTAGAGAGTCAAATAGGTGGCCATAGGACCTAGTAGGGGGTAGAAAACATTGTTGAAAATTGAGTCAAGTGATGAGGAAGATGAGGAATAAGAAACTATACAAGTTGAAAAGGTGACTTCACCTAAGCAAGAAACATGCAAAGCTCGAAAACCTTGGAAGCTAAAGATTGAGAAGATTAACACAAAAATTACCAATGAGGGAAACAATTTTCAAGTGAACAAGTTTTATGACTTATAGAATAATTTTGAGAAGGATTATACTAATATATCTACTATGGGATATATTATAGCAAATGATCTTAGTATGAAAGATATCAAAGGAGTTGTGAACCAGAAAGTCTATGAGAGACTTATAAATAAAAATATTTTGGCAAGGGAAGAAGACTTTGAACTTTGGAAGTCTATGCTAAGGACTATCTACAAGACTGATGATGAAGATGAAATTAAGAGGTTGTTGAATAATCTTCCACCATATTTGAGGAATAAGTTGATGGCATTCTTATTTATGGTTGGTGAAAAGGATAAGTTGAGAAAGGAGTCTACAACAATAACTATCAATAAGATGTTGTGAAAGTCATAGGTAGCATCTCCTCCAACTCCTATAACCTCAAAAGTATCAGTAAGTGGTGACACCATGAAGATTGATCAAACCAATGTTACTCTTAACATTGATGATACTAATCCATTTCGTAGTTCTAAACTAAATGTACATATACTAAAGACATCGAGGAAAAGTTGAAACAAATAGAGGAAGAGAAGATATTACTAGAAGAGAAGAAAAAGAAAATTGAGGAATAAGAGAAGAAAATATTAGAAGAGAAGAGAGAAAAAGAAGAAAAAGAAAAGAAAGAAAAGGAAGAGAAAAGAGCACAAGAAGCAACAAAGAAATAGAGGGAGGATGAGACTAAACCATCTAGTTCATCTACTATACTCTCTCTTGCTAGTTTAGCTACTAATGATGATGATCAGAATAATTTTATTTCATCCTTATCTATACTTTTACAGAAGAGTAAAATGGTGAAAATTTTGTAGAGATCATTAATGGAAGTAATAGACAGACTGCAAAATACTTTAATGTACAACATACTTAGTCAAACCCTGAATAGAGAGCACATGCAATGCTAAATTTCATTGATGAAGAGTTTACTAATTTACTAAACATTCCAGAGGTGAAAGCTCAAATTTCCCATGATGCTAACTTGCTTAGCACCATCTACCAAAATATCAAGAATCACTTAGTCAATCTTGATACATGCATAAAAGAACTTTAGAAATGTCAATAGGAAGGGAAAGCCTTGTATGTTAAGTGTACCTTATCATAAAAAATGACTATAGAATTAGATAGTCAATCAAAGGCTAAGATGAGTGAGCTAGAGGCTCTATGTAGCCATATCTAGCATCCATCTAAAAAAGTTGATGATTTTGAGAGTCAAGTTGCCAGTGTTCACAATGAGATTAGGAAATCAGAACTATGGAAAGAAAAGATTTTGAAGAAAACATCTAATTTCATAGAATCTATTGCTCTAAATTTATCTTTTGTTGAGAAGTAGATAGAGGAATATGTCAAGGCCAAGGACACATATACAAACTTTTTGTATTCAGATATCAATGTAGTTGAAATTGCATCATATTCTTTATGTATGATTCTCACATCAACTAAGTCTACCAAAGAAACATGGAAAAAAGTTATAGATAATTTGAAGACCATTTTTTATGCTTGTATGAAGATAATATCAGCATAAAGAAGGATATCAGTTTTGATAGTTTTTGGATATAATCTTGACATTTTGACCTTTGTCATTGATGTCAAAGGGGGAGAGATGTGAAATTGTATACATGACAAAAGGAGAGATTGTTTAAATACATGTAAAGATTGTAAAAGTATAAAGTATATTGTAAGGGGGACCATATATGTAAAGTTGAACAAGTTATAATAGATGTAATGTTTATTTTGATAGTTAAGTTTTGTCACTTACCCAATTTTCCCTATTTCATTGTCATTAATGCCAAAGGGGGAGATTGTTGATAATTTGGTAATTGTGATATGAAATTTTTGTCATTAAGGGCAACATATTATGTACATGTTGATAGGAAACCTAAAAAATAAAGATACTTAGTGTTTGGTAATTAGAAAATTGTCTAAGTATAGAATCTGTTTGAAATAGTGTATTGTTTTGTTTATAACATGTTGCAGACATCATATTATGACAAGAAAAGTTACATGAAGATAATACATAAGTTGGTGATGATGTGAATAACCTCAAAAGTTTTTATAGACTATAAGGAATAGATATAATCATGTTTTGATGATGCAAGAAAGTGAAATTGAACGAAAGAATTGTTTTGTTTACAAAACAATTACTTGTCCAATTAGAGTCCAAATCCTAGATGTTTACTCTAATTGGGAAAAGTGAATTGTGGTCCTAGCCAACCTAGAATTAATTTATGTAAAGGCATGGTATTTATGCAAAAGAATTCTTGTGATAAGAAGTGTGTTGTCTTGATATCATGAGGAAGCAAAGTGCTTGTATGTGCTTGTGAACTTATGCAAAATGAACAAATGTTTGTGAAAGTGATATATGCAATGTTTTTTATGACCTATCTAGTGATTTGAGATTGAGCTAAAGATCAAATATTAGACAAGGAAGGAAAATAATAGTAAACTATTTGTTTGAGTAGTGAGCTCTTCTTGTAGTTGAAATTCCATGTTTGGGTAGTAGGCTCTTCTTGAATACATTGTACTACAACTCCTAATAGGGTTGGAATATCCTAATAGGGATTCAAAGTCTCCTAACAGGGACTGCTTATACTAAATTTTCTCATTGACTCCTAACAAGGTCCATCCTCTAATAAGAAACTTATAGATTAGTATATTATCTAGTGGGTATTATCCGCACTAGGGTTTTTCCTTGGCCAGGGTTTCCCTAGTTAATAAAATATGGTGTTATGTGTTATCCTTGTACGTTTCTATTGTTATTATTTAGCATTACTTTATTTCCTTATTATACATGGTTTAAAGTAAGTAATAATATCCAATTGGTGACTAAAGTATGTAGATTACTAATTCACCCCCTCATGGTAATCCCTATTTCTAACACCCCTTATATACCAAAAACCCTACCTTTTACTAAAAGTAATTACATAATTCTTTAAACCAAAAGAAATCAATAAGAGGCATACAATTTATCTAAATTACATTAAACTAAAAGAACATTGCTCATTTAAATCTCAAGATCATAGATATGCAAGGAAGGAGAGAAAAATTAGATTCATAGATATGCATAATTTCCTTTGAAAATAGATACAACACTTGATATAGACTCATAGTATAACTAAAAATTTGGTAACTTGATCATTCTTATTCACTATTCCTTCAAACTCATAAACCTAAACATATTCATACAATCACAAAATTGGATGGATTGTAAAATAACATAAAATAGAAAAATATACAAATTTCTAACCTCTACTGCACATCTTGAAAATCCTATTAAATGATTGCAACAAGCTTTAGATGGGTGGAGGACACATGTCAAGACCTTAATGGAAAATAAAAAGAAAAGACATGTATGGAAACTTGCAATAAAGAAAATAATCATTTTTGCAAAACCCATAATAGATCTAAAATAAATATGCAATTGAAAATTCCATGCAAGAGAAAAGACAACATACCCAAAAAAATGTGACACAAGATATACCCCAGGAAACCCTCATTGAGGGAAAAACCCAACCTTCAAAAGAATTCATCACCAAATGCCATTGCAATATTATCATTGAAGATTTCAATGTCATAGCCACAATTGAGAAATTATCATGAACAAGCATGAATCTACACATCTCGTGCCATACTTCAAACCTCCACAAATGCTCCCTTGGCTACACTGTCAAGCCTAGTCCTGCTCAACTCTTGCCTTTTTTTCTTTCTATCTTCTTCCACCAACAACTACCCTTGTGGCTACTTATTTAGTAGCAAGTCCCACAAAACCACCAAGTGGTATTACATAAACCATGTGCTGCCTAACCCATTGACCCCACATTTAATATTAGAAATTTTATTCTTTTTACTAATATTAAATAATTAAAAGAAATACTATCACAATGTTATAATACAACTTGTCAAGTATATCCCATGAGAATCTTTACATGTTTCATGTCCATCTAGGTGCAACACTACATAATAAAATAAAATAGTACAATAAAAAAAATATTATACAATGTGTGCAACACCCATTATCTCAACAATCTCCCACTTGTTGTGTACATTGCATAGGGTCAATCTATAGCCACATAAATAAATAAGGGAATAATCCCTCCTAGCACATTTGCCATCATGGATCAAAGTACACCATGTGCTCCATCATAGTACCCACAAAAAATTCAAAGTATCCAACATCTCAAACATGAATGAAGCCACCTCCTGTTATGCCACTACAACTAGACATAAATAGAAGCCGTCCAAAGAGAAATCCACCCAACTTGTTACATTAAAAGATTATAAAATCCTATACCAACTAAAATGCCAAGCATAAAAATTTGATCCAAAAGTAATCATATGTATCCGTAGTTGTAAAAATATCCATAGCTGAAACAATACCCACAACAAGTGTCAAACCCATCCAACTATCCATATGTCCAAAGGAATACCAAGTAAATTTCACATCATCAACATATTCAATCTATAACCTAAAATAAAAAGCCTTAAGAGAAATACCTACCACATATATACCAAGAATCTTGCACTGCAAAAGATAATGTAAAATCTATAACAAACCCACACACAACATCTCAAAGAAGTGAATCCATGTAGTATCAAGGACATTCACAACACATAAATTGATATCCTACAAGGAAAACTTCATAACAAGTCTCCAACAGTCTCCCAAAATTTCCTCAACTAACAAAGGAAAGAAATAAATGAATAACCATGTCATCTCTCTAATGACATACATGAGCACAAACTGGTGATCATAATCTCCAACCAATGTTAAATCTAACGTAAGAAAAACCAAACATCCAAGAAGATAACCATGACCAAAGAGAAACCATCAAATCATAACCTATATTGTGTCCTTATACACACACCTCTAGATGTAAATTGTGCAAGTATGATCTCCTCCATAAAAACCTAGCAAGAAGCCATAACAACACCCACACCATATCACATAACTAATAATGAATGTAAGCCTCTCACAAGAACAAACTCATAAACCATTCCTAACCCAAGGAATATGCCCAACACAAAACCATCTCCTAAAATAAACTAGCATAACAAGATATGAAAATGGAGATAACCAATGCTAAATCATCTCTCAAATGAACCCTCTAAAACTAACTCATGTACTATAGCTCAAGATCCATATCCATGAAAGACAAGCATAAATAAAATGCACCTAAGAGAAATAATGGGATATACCCCTCAAGTAGAAAATTTCCGAGTAGACCAAGGTAGGGATTAAGAATACTCATCAAGATATCCAAGTCTCCAACCAAGTCTCATCTAAGAACAATCTCCTCTCAAGTCCATATTAGGTGAATGCCTCTCGACCTTTCTGCTGAAACCATCAAGCATCCCAACAAACACATCTCTAATTCAAGTGAAATTAGCATCATTACCATCTCTAAGTATCCATGAACACCTATAACTAATCAATACATGCTAACTCCAAATGAAACATAGCAATATCATGAAGTATCTAGCTTATTACCAATGTACTCAATACTAAGAACCTAAACCAAGATCATTTTCAAGGTTCCAAACATGGCCTTTGGAACATAAACATGACAACATAATGTAACAATCTCAACCAAAGAGATAAAATTTTCCATATAAACATACTATAACATGTCACAACTCTAAATGTGTATTAAGATTATATCATGATATAATAATGAAACCATCCTCACACCAAGGATAACATATCAAATGAAAGCATAAACCACACCTTTACCAAGAACCCCATTAGTCCTCAAGATGCAACCACCTCCACACATCATGAAGAAAAACCATGTCCACATACCATGAAGAACCATCTCCACACACCATCAAGATAACCAAGAACTCTATGAGTCCTCGAGATCTAACCATCTTCACACACCATGAAGATAACCAAGTGCACCATGCAAATGTCAAAGATGCTTCTACAACAACAAGATCTAAGACAAATCTCCAACATCTACAAACACTCAATAAATTTATCAATGCCAACATCTTCCACTCAATTGTGGTACCAAGTCACCTATGGTATCATAAAATCCATCTCCTACATAAATATCCTCTAGGTCTACACCCACACAACCAAACTATCAATACCAAGTGAAACCAAGATCTCCAAACCAAGAATATATAAACCAAACTAGAAACTAATGTTGCATTATCACCTCATCACTGTCACAAGATCCCACTAAATTGTGTATCCAATCTATCCATGAAATCATGATGAAAAAACCATCCTCTAACTATGAGAATTAACCAAGGCATCAAAACATCAAATAGCTCAAAGTGCACATCATGAGCTCCTCAAAAGAAACCAAATAACCATGTTCCTCAACCAAGAAGATATACCACCATAACCAAATTAGGAATCCAAGCCAATGAACATCAAGGATGCACATGTATATCCAATCATATCATGCCAAAATATGTGGTACCATAATCACATCCATGAACTGAGCATCTGTCTCTCAATATGTTCTACTTGTTAGCATAAAACAGTCAACGACAATCCTCCACCATGATTGTACCTAGTAACAAAACCTCATCCCCTTCTACATGAATAAAAATCAATAAATCATGTGACTTAGGGCATAGGCAACCAAAATCTAAGCCACTAATCTGAATATGCATCGATAATGAAAGATCAATGGGCAAAGATAATCCATATCCAAGTTATAAATGCAACCTATAAGTATAGATTGATTACAATACTACACAACTTCTAGATTTGACTAGTCATCATACATATCCACACCAAACATTGATAACCATTCAATCATGAGACCAATATAAAATATAAAATGAGTATAAAATGACATCAAATCTTAAATCTCTAAAATATATAATGTCATAAACTCACATTATTACCATAGTCAATATATACCATAAACTATTCAAATTAATATATCACCAAATAAATCATGCCAAACCTACACAAATCTAGATCAAGGTGTAGAGCTCTCCAAGTGCTTTTTGTTGACTACTCAAACTCTAAAATTTGATCCTGTATGCCCAAGATATGCCCTAACCTATGCTCAAAATAAATAATGTCTTACTTTCAAGCTATTTAAACCTAACAAAATGTCAAAATCACAAAAATAAACCTAAACCAAGTCGCAGTGCTCTACATTAGCTTTCTAATGCTTGTAAGAAGTCTACAATTTGATATCCTAAGAGAAAGTTATGGTTGTTTTACTTAGATAGTTTTTTTACCATTTTCTCTATGATTTTTTTTTGTGAAAAAAATTCTAATGGGATTAAATTTGATGGCCATCATGGGCTAAAAGTAAAAAACTCTTTTGTTTCTTCTAAACATGGCCAAACTAGGGCATATTATATATCAAAATTTATGGAAATGTCAACTTGGATCCAATGGTGAGGTTTATTTTTACCTAGGAAGTAATTTCTACAAGCTAACCATAAAACCCTCATTTAAATGAAATTATCTAAAAAACTCTTTTATCAAACAATTTCACATGCCCAAAATTTACCAACATTCTGTCATAACAACAAATCTAAAACCCTTAGATCTACAATAAGAAACTCATATATGTTGCCCTTTCTTTTATCCTCTTATGCATTCCCATGGATTCAATCTAGGTTTATAACAACACAACCATAACTCTAATACCACTTGTAAGGAAACTTGCAATAAAGTATATAACTGTTTCCACATAACCCATAACAAATCTAAAATAAATATGTAATTGAAAATTTCATGCAAGACAATATACAACATAACCACAAAAATATGACACAAGATATACCTTAGGAAACCCTCATTGAGGGAAAAACCTAGCCTCCAAAAGCATCCATCACCATCTCTTATTCAACAAAATGTACCATTGCAATACAACCATGAAAGCTTTCAAGGCCATAGCCACAAATAAGTAATCCATGTGAACAAGCATGAATCCACACATCCCATGCCAAGCATAAATGCTCCCTTGGCTACCCTGTCAAGCCTTGTCGCACTCGAATCTTCCCTTTTTTCTTTCTATCTTCTCCCACCAACAGCTACCCTTGTGGTTACTTATATAGTAGCAAGTCCCACAAAACCATCAAGTAGTATTACATAAATCATGTGCTAAAACCATGTGCTACCTAACCCATTGACCCCACATTTAATATTGAAAATTTAATTCTTTTTTCCAATATTAAATAATTAAATGAAATATTATCATATGTTAAATACAACTCATCAAGTGTATCCCATGGGAATCTTTACATGTTGTACATCCATCTAGGTACAACATTACATAATAAAATAAAATACTACAATATAGAAAATATTATGCAATGTGTGCAACACCCATTATATCAACAAGACATATTCAAAAAGACATACAAAACATTCCTCTATGCTTGATCAAAAAATAGGAAGGTAGTTGAAGAGTTGGCAGGTGGCACTTTACTGCAACAAATAAAATTTTAATATTTTTTGTCCTCTTCTACCCTCCATTTCCTCAAAAGTTACAAAATTTATTATGTGTATCCATCAAATATTTGTTCTATTGATGATCTACTTAGTGTATTTGATCTTATCCTTAATGTCGTTTCCTTTAATTAGGTAAATTCTAAGCTACCCTATGCTAGAAAAGCCTTTATTTCTCCCACTACTTCCCAAACATAAATCTCTTTCTTGGTGGGCCATTATGTGGTTTTGGCCTCTTCTAGGTCCTTTGTGACCTTAGTCCACCTGGCATCTATTATATTGAGAATTTATTAAAATCTATTTCTTCTCTGAAGAAGGATTCAATTGAATTACTGAAAGGGGCATCACTGATGTCATCAAAAATTGCCAATATGGTCCCTTGAGTTAAAATTGCACTAAATGCATCAAATCATTCATTCCATTCTCTCAACTTATTGTCAATATCCAGAATTGGTGGTATGTAGGGCTTAATTCCCTGAGATAAAACTTTTATCTTTTCTTGTGTAATTTTTAATTTCCTAGTGAAGAAGCCAATTAATTCTTAAACTATCCCTAGGCTCTCCTTCACTGTGATTATCTTATTAGGTAAATCAATATTTTTAGCCATCAACATAATAAGCATCTCTAGGAATTGGGTATATGGCCCCCATAGATTAAATGTGGGTGATAACCATGAAAGTGCTTCACTGAAAAATTGTTCAACATCTTGTAAAGAAACATACAATGTATGGGCCTATTGTGATATACTTTTTAAAGTCTCAACCCTATGGCCAATCATACATCTAAGGACATATATATTTACCTCATTTCCTTGCTGAGTTGGTGGAGAATGAATACTCATTTTCTTGGGCTTTGTATCATTTGCCTCTAGCTCATTAGTCTGTGTTGTTGTCTCTATTGTGAGCTTAGATGGCTACTCTTGATTTTCCTATTCTCTATTCTATTTGGTAGTAACCACTTGCTTTGAATTTGCATGTTTCTCTCTAAGAGATGAAACTTCAACTTCTAAACCCTACACCTTATCTTCAAGCTCATCAATCCTCTCCTTGTAGACATGGCTCTTTCTTATTTCCTCTTCATAGAGCTTCCTAACATCAATGTAATCAAAAAAGGATTTTTCTATCCTTGTCTCTATCTCCTCTACCTTGGCCTCATTTATAAATGAAAAATCCTTTACAACATTGGAGATTTCTATACATGAGGTACCTTGAAGTATCTTCACTATCATGTTTCCCTGATTGGTGCTCTGCACATCTATTCATTTGGGCTTGTTTATTGAAGGATCCATGCTCCATACTACTAGAGCCTTGGTGTCAATGTTAATACTAAAACCTCTTTGTAGTCCTCTAGCACCATATGCCTCATATGAAATGACATTTTCTTATTTCCTGATCTAGTCAAGCATGCATGCTTGTTCCAAATTTCACCTAGGCACTACAAAATCCCACTTCTCTATACTAAATCTCTTACCTCCTCTAGAGTCATGAATTCACTCTTAGGATTATAGGCATGAAACTTTTCAATTAGTTCATTCTTTTTCTTGTCTGATTATCCTAGTTTCATCTTCAGAACTAGATCACTCTATTTTACCTTATACAAGAAGATTGTGAACTTTGGTTATTTGATGAATTCATCATCTTCTATAAACTATTGGGCTTGGATGATCTTATCATCCCACCTTGCTATAGCTAGTTCTAGGTTAGTGATTGTGTTCTTAGCTACAATGACCTTATCTTATATATAGTTTTAACATGGTTTTTCCTTAAGTCAACTGTAGTGCCTCTCCCATTTGACTTCTTTACATCATCCTGATGGATGCAACCTTGCTGATCTTTTTTTGTGATGGGATCATGATTGTGACCCTGAGTGGTCTACACCGTTGAGGTGTTTGGATTTATGTTTTTGTATCAGTTGCTTTGATTATGCTTTTGATTAATCTATGAGATTATGATGTGATTTTGGTTCACTAAGGTTTGTGCCAGTGGTTACCAGGATCAATGTGGTATTATGAGGTTGTTCTATGATTACCCTGAGATGTGTGCAGAGATTGCACTATGTTCTTTTACGATGCTACATTGGACTAGGTTCCTATAGCAGTGGTTAGTCATGTTTATGACTATGGTTGTTTATATGTTTTAAATGCCTTTTTAATGCAGAGTAAACAATCATTATTAAATGCTTAAGTAATTAGAATTGGATTATTCATGTTGGATTATTTGGTTATGTGCTATAGACATTTACCTTGTTACATTTTGATATGAGAGATATCTATTCTTATGTGATGTTTTACATTTGAGATGACCTGAGGGTCAGATGTTATACCTTGATTTCAGTATCATGGATTTTAGACTATTATGCTATTCAGTTGATCTTATTGCATGACAATGCCATTTTGAGATGACAGTGTGTTTTATGATGATATTTGGTTATCTGGTATTTGGACATACCTCTGATTTTGTTATATGATGGATTTAATGCTATGGTTATTTACTTCATTCCTGCGTTGTTATGCTTTATGTGAACTTGAGTGATGTAAATAGATTATTTTAATATAATTAAATAAATGGTTAAATTAGGTGATTTAATGCATTTATTGCTTCGGCTATGTTATTATATGCAATTGCACTTGATCATGTTGTTTAGTGTGCAGGATTTATATCCCTAGCAATGGCACATGGAGTTAGTGATTCAGCCGTTCATATTTTACCAATGTCATCCTTGTATGGTCGACGTATACTTAATTAAATGTTTAATTTAAACCTTTCGGTGTTTATTAAACCAAAACTCATTTGCATTATGTGATTAGACCAGTAAGCATGTCTGTGCATTTAGAGGTTCACATTGTCGTGAAAGTTGTTTAGGTGATTTCTATATTTTTGGGTTTTTGGGCTTTTTATTTGACTTATTTTAATTTCTAGCAGCTTTTCCATAGATGAATTCCTATTTATAGGAATAGCCTATTTTCATTTGGGTCGATTCGGGGTTTAACTAGATTGGCTGGTTAAATGCCCTAATCGATTATTCACCCAAAAAGTGAATAAGTATCCAAAAAAAGGAATTTAATTACTCACTTCTCACTTTCAAATTGGAAAGTTGGAGAGTAAAACCCAAAATCCTCTTCATGGGGATTTACTGTTTTGTTCATTGTGGGAGCTACGGGTGTGGGATCATCGCAAGGTTGAGCTCGTTGGATCAAGATTGGGGAAAATTTAGATTGCTATGATTTTTGGCCACTTCTGTGGGCGTTTTATTTTTTGGTTCAGTTTTATGTTTTGCCCTTTTGGCTGTGAGGTAGGGCTTTCCTATTTTATTGTTTCGGCTCTATTTCTACTTCTATTTTTGGTAGCCATTTGGTTGGAGGTTGAGAACTAGTGTTCCCCTCCGTTTCTGTATGTTAGTTCTACCCGGTTGGGCGGGTATGAACATTTCTTTATTTTTTGTAATGAGGGTTTGAGATTTTGCACCGTTATGCTGGCCATTTTTGCATACGGTGTCTGATTCCATTTATTTTTGGATTTTTGGGGGTTTTTGAACCCAAAGGCCAAATGGGTTTCAATTTTGAAGTTTTTCAAATTTTGGGGTTTTTACCTTATTTTGTGTGCCACCCTATTTTCTTGAGTTTTCTTGGCACAATGTGGGTCATGGACTTGGATGATCCATTTGGATATCAATTAGACCACTTCTGCACTTTTATGTTGCATTGGGATGCATGTTGCATCCGTACTCCCGATGTTGTGTTTGGTTGAGTGATTTTATTCCTATTGTTATTATTTCTTTTAGACCTTTGCTTTTGTTTCGTGAACGCTAGGATTTGTGTAGAATCCATACTCTCAGATTGAGGCCGGTTGAGTAAGTTCATGACTTTTGGTCTTCTTACATCATTGGGATTCATGCAAAATCCATACTCTTAGATTGAGGCTGATTGAGTGATTTTATGATGTATGGTTTTTTGGCTTTGGGATTCATGTAGAATCTATCCTTCCTGTGTTGCTTTTAGTTGGGTGTTTTCTTTGCATTGTGTTCTCATTCTTGTCCTTGTGTAATGATCTTCATGATGGTGGTGTGCCACACACAAGTACATGTGCGTACATTTGTTGGGTGACTTGCGAGGCCCGATCTTCCGTAGATTTGTCGAAAGTTATGATCATTGGGGTTGGGATGGGAGTATGCATGCCCACAGGCACTTGTTGTAGGATGAGGATGGGTAGGGTAGGGTAGCATATGGAGGGGGCTTCTATCTCGCAACCCGATGATCATGGCATCATGGGTTAGTAGAGGAAGCTTTATATAAGTGATAATTAAATAAAATGCATGAATGATAATAAAACTTAAGATAATAAAATGGTACTTTTGTGTATTGGCCTTCCATTGAGGGAGTTGAGCTACATAGTGTATTGGCCTTCCATTGAGGAAGTTGAGCTACATAGAGTTGAGCTTGGGCTTTTGATGCCAAGCGACTCTCCATGATGTCAGTCCCTACATAGTATCCCATTGAGGTGTCTGACCAGGACCTGTAGTTTATGCATTGTCTATGTCTTGGATTCAGTCATCATACTGCTTGGCATGTGTTTTAGCCATGGTTGTTGTTTTGTGTGTGTGTGGTTGGATCGTTATCTCTATCAGCATGATGAGTGTGGACCTATGGGTGCCACATGGTTGGGAAACATAGCTACCTTCACCACTATTAGGGATCGATGTACATAGATGGTCTTGTCGTAGTGTGACCATTGCTGGATATTTTCACTTGGTACTTCGAGTTTCAGAGTAGGCTTTCTTGTGATTTACGCTTTCATTGGGATGCTTGTATATCATGTTTAGATGATGTTAGTTTATTTGACACATTCCCATATTATGATTTTTAGCATATGATTAGATGATGTTAATTGATTTAGTAGTATATCTGTTGCTTTCTGCTGTGTAGCATGTGATAGGTGATGTTACCTACTATAGGATTATCTTATGCATTATCACTAGCATGTTAGATTTCCTTATGCTTATATTGTTTCATATTTTAGTAGTGACATCCCTATTACGATAGTACTGACGATTTGGTCAGTGGCTTGGGATGTTATGTGCGGGGGATGGCTAGGACCCATGATGGTCTTATGATGCTATTGACAGTTGGGAGAAATTGCATACTTAGTTCATTTTTTTAGTTCATTGCAATGTTTCTTTTGTTCTCTTCGATGTTTATTTCAGTATGCTCTTTGCTGCTATAGTTCAGATGGATAGATGTTCTTTGTTCTATGTTGTTCTTTCACTCAAGTGTTCATGCCTCGAGATGTGGGTCCGATACTCCCTGGTGTGGAGGTTCTTTGGTCTGTTCTTCACCTTTCTAAGTTCTAGAAGAGTCTTTGTTTTCTATGGGTGACATTTGTTTAGCATGGTGCGACACTTTAAAAAGTATCGCACGCCCATGCAAACTATGTCATACAACATTGTAAAGTATCGCACGCCTTCTTGAGAAATGTCATACGACACTGGAAGAGTATCGCACACCTTTTTGAGAAATTTTATATGATGCTGAAAAGTGTCGCATGCCTTCTTGAGAAATTTTGTATGACACTGGAAGAGTGTCACATGCCTTAAGGAGAAGTGTCACCCTCCCTTAGTAAAAAGTGTCACACAATTTTTGTAAAAAACCTGCACGTGCTATCAACGGGCACTTTTCTTCATGATCCATTCTTTTTTAGAGTTGTTTGGGATACCCTTTTGGGCATTCTTTGACCCTATGTTGTTGTATTTTGTATTTTGGTGGTTTTCGTTCAATGCAATTTTTTTGTGTTCTGTTATTGTCTCTTGGGGTTTAAAATATATTGTTTAAGTATAAGTTTACATATATTTGTCAATGTCAACTTATACTTAAGATATATTTTAATATATGCGATGAATCTTTTGAGATAGGTTTCAGACCTCTCGGAGATAAGTTAAAGATTCTAGGAGATTTCAGGGCTTCAAAAATCTAGACTTAGCCAATTTTCAGGGCTTCAGGATTTCAAGCTTAGTCAAATTTTGAGATTTTGAATTTTACCCCAACTTGGTGTTTTGTTGATGAGTGGTCATTTCTTGTGCCCTCATCTTGTTTGTGGTGGTTTTTGGCTTTGTTTGGGTGTGTCAGTTTGGTAGTGGTGTTTGGAGATTCGTTGGTTGCCGAGATTGTGTTGAAGTCTTCTGTTACGATCTTTGTGATCCCTGTATGATGTTGTCATGTGCATTCATAATTGTTAAAAAAAAAATCTTGGCTTGATTTGAATCCTTGTTTCCAAGGATCTCCGGGTGGGGCATTAAATCAACAAAGTACTGACTTTTACTACATAGAATTTACAATTCTCTTTTCTTAACCTTTTCTAGGATGTGGATAAGTTTTTGTCTCCTTTTTCCCTTTTTAACCCATGAAGCCTCTCGAGACTCATCCTTTTCCAATTCCAATATTACATCAGGCTCTGGGCTATCATAATTCATCCTTTCTTCATCTCTAAGTGGCTCCTCTAGCATCCATGTCATGATTTTTGCATGGTCCACCACCATATTTTTGATCCTCTAAGGGTAGGAGACATCAAGGTTAAAAATTGTGAGGTTTGGATCAACTCTCTTTCCACCCTCAATATATCATCAAACTTTGATAGTTTGCCAACTGCCTCACCCTCAGAAAAAATATTAGGAATGAGGTCTTCATGGGGCAACTCCCTAGTATTAGGGAACACATAATTTTCTTTTATAATGTTCCTCATCCAATTTCCAAGATCAAACATTCTATATGGGCTAGTAGACAAGTTGTAGCGATGAAGTAAATAATGAATCTAGTTAAGGGATTCTTTTCCAATTGAAAAGTCTCCTACTTTGAAACATCTACACAAGAAAGTGCCCTTATGTACCTTAACCATAAACAATTGCCACATGAATTCAATGATGGCCAGTCTGGGAGGAATGAATTTTTACAAAATATGAGGCGGTTGGTAACAACAATAAACCCTCATTAAATAAAAGGTTGGAAATAGAAAAATATCCCCCAAATTGTGGTCTAATATTTTTCTTTATGGGAGTAGGACTGGTCTTAATAAACTTTTAAATACCTTAGGTTCCCTAAAGTAACATGGGTCTAACATCTTTATTATAGTAGTACTAATGTTGTTGAAAAATGAGATAGAATCATAATAGAATTGGAATAATGGTAAGAAGCATCCCATACCCATGTCCATAATTAAACTAGTAGCTCTACATTGGAATTAGTTGTATGATCAATGAAATATGGGCTTATATATCCCATATTCATGGGTTGAATTATGTGCATCAATAGTAAGTAATGAAGGAAACTAAATTTCTCCATTTCTCCATTCTGGGCTAGTCCAATATTTTCCTTCATTTTTTCCACAATGGATTCAACATAATCATATTCTCCTCCATGGTAGGGGTCTTGTACATCTACGGTTATGATGAATTTTTCCCCATACACCATGTATGTTCCATCTTTTCCAATCACCTTTTGGACACCATATATAGTTTTCACAAAATAATTCTTGAATTTATCTAGTGGCAACTCTTTGTCCACTTTTTTGGGGTAGTCACCCAGCTACTTTAGGTCCATGGGAATATGTTGCAACATTGATTTTATATGTCTTAGTGTTTCTTTTTTTTTTTTTTTGTAGGTTAATCGAGTGCACTGGTTCATTCATGGTACCATCCAATCCGAATGCTTCAATAGAAGAAGCCATGTCTAGTATACATAGAATAGTCCCATCCCACCTATGGAATGATTTGGTGGATGGTTATAAGATTTGATAAAGGCCTTTACCAAATCAATGTCCACAAAAACCTTTAGAAAGATTAACTTTGCTAGGTTCTTTTTCCATGGATTTCAAATAGGGATCTCCTTCTCTACGTTGTTGTAGAAATATCTAAAAATATCATAGCTAGAGACTCTAGGACATGTGGCAGCTCTATATAAGGTATATGGGTCCATGAATTCATGATCATATATAGAAATGGCATTATATGATCCTAGAAATAACTTTATCCACTCTTTAACAAACCTATTTGGTTTATGTTGACCATTTTTTGCCCCCATTCAGCCCATCATTGATAACTGATCTAAGAGATCTTCAATGGGCTAGATTCTTTGATGTGGGTTAACACACTTTTTAGTTAGGTTAACATCTCATATTAACTCAGGTTCTTCATGTGTTGAGCTAGTTCAAATTGTTCATATGTTGAGTTAGCTCATTTTTTGTTAACCAATTTTGTCATTTTAGAGAGTGACTTTTATACCCTTTCTAGAATTGTAAAATCACTATTTTCTCTTCAACTAAATATTTAAGAAATGTTCTAACCAACTACTACATGCCACATAGTAGATCCTTCATATGTTGGGTTACTTTTAATTGGACAGTGGTTGTATTTTTTCATTACTTCCTTTTGCTCTTGTGAAGATATGATGGCCATTAGATCTAGAAGTAGATTTGGTATATTATGAGTGCATCTCAGCTATCTTTGGTTATAAAGGAATATTTTGATCTACGGTTGTGTTTTATTCATCAGTTGGGGTCTTTTTTGTAGTATTTGAATTATCGATATTCAAAAGAATATCTACATCAATGGTTCATGCATTTTCTGGGTAGATCAAATTTATTCCAAATGGGTTAACACTATATTTTTGCAGTGAATTAACTTGTGTGTTATCCCATCTCGTGTTTTCTTTGACAACAATGTAGATTTATTTGTTGTGGCTATGGCATGTTGCAAGGATTGATCTTTAATATTGAACCACATTTCGGGGCTTGTTTCATGGCACTAATGCATCTCCATGTCTCTTTATTACATTTAATGATCAGATCTTTTGGATTTTATATATTATGGCTAGATAAATTGATTTTTGGTTTCTTCCTATCATTGTTACATCTAGAGTTGTTCCATGATTAGATTTCTTTTAGATTCATAGTAACTACTAGGTGTAGTGGTTGAGATTGGTTTAGGGTAGAAAATATCTTAGTTGTTCTTGAGCTATAAAGGTAGATTTTTGTAAATTTTGAAATGGTTGGACCCTCTTTATTTCTTTAGCATTACTCTAACTTGTCACTGTAAATCCCCTTTTCCTTTGAATTATATGACATTCTACCTTATCTCCTTCAACCATTAATGAGTAGTATAAGAACTATTTTCCTCTCATTTGTGTATTGTGAATATCTACAATCTTACATGACTATATCTCTTTTTGGCCTATGAATGATATATAAGTGAATCTCATTTTCCTTGCATCATTTATTTTGGTTTTCTGATCTGCATGTGATTGTTGGATTAAAATAGGTCTGGATGTGTATATCTTTGGGTGACATGATGGTTCAAAAATACATATATGGGAAAAGATTGGTTTGAACACTCTATTTTGGTGCATCACCTCCTTAGAATAGATTGGATAGATTTTGTTTCTTGAATCTTCTTCTCCCTTTTCCTCTCAAGAGTAGTTAGGTGCATCCTAATAGAAAAGGAAGCCAACCTTCTCTAGAGACTCAACTTCATAGTTCAAGTTCTATAGCTTGAAGGTTGTTTCCATGTTTGTAAAGGTTATCCTTAGTTAAAAAATTTGGAGAAGGGTGAAAAATTTTGTGACAATAGTTTTTGGCATGCCTAGTCAGGCACAAATTTAGCTTCATAAATCCACTGGTTAGCTAGTTTGAAGATCAATTCATTGAGGAATTGAATGTTTTTTCTCGATGCAATCAACCTTTGGAGGCATTCATTCAACACCATGTCAACTCTATGCATTTTTTGGTTTCATTTAGACCAAGTGCTGGTATGTGTAAAGATCATCTTTGATCTTTTATGTTTTCCAGGTTTTCTATTAGATTAGTTAATCAAATGCTTTATCATGGATTCTTTTCATAGAGATCCTTCCCACTTTCCCCCATATAATGAAGAGGCTATCCCTCATCCCTCTCACTCCCTACATCAACCTTTCTATCCTCCATTAGAGCCTCATACTATTTGCATATCAAAGGCAAGATTACTCTATGATCGCCTAGATAGCTTGGGTTTCAAATTCACTGAACATGGAAATTTTTTTAGCTGTGTTGAAAATCCATACCTAGATATAGATTATGGGGATTTTTCTCATGTTGAACTCATTATGAATATTTATAATGAAGAGTTGCAAAATGATAGGAAGACATTTGAAGATGACCCTCTTTTTTATAGCATAGTGTCTAAGGTTTATGATATTTTCAAGTTAGCTCATCATGCTCCCCTTATAATGTAGTAGAAGGAAGATGTACAGAGACATTTTGAGGAAAATCTTGCAAGGTAAGTAGCTATAGCAAGAGAGGAGGAAATGAAGCTCTAGTTAGCTCATTTTCAAACCAAAGAAGTAGAGGCAACTCCTTCTCAAAAATATGTTATTCCATGTTTTAAGAAGCCCCCTCCATTACAAGAGCTTGTTGTTGTAACCACTCCACTCCCTATAGGAGAAATATGGTTGGGTCATGAGCCTTCCACTCCTATCACCATTTCACTCTTTAAGGGTGGACTAATTGTATGGATTCCTGATGGATCAAACATAGAATTTTGGGAGAATGAAATGAAGCAAGCAGAACCACAAAGGGAGGAGTGGTAGCCTATTGAGGAGGCAAAGGAGGTTGCTATTGAGAAGAAGGAAGAGTATCCAATCCTCTTATTTGAATAAATTTCATCCTTTTTTGAGGAAGAAGAGAACAATGAGGTTGTTCCTATTCTTGAGGAACAAAATTTGGCTTCTAAGTCTAGGATGGAACTTGAGTGCCTGCTGCGAAAAAAAGAAAAATCTAGATAATGTGTTGTAGCAGGAGGTCTCCCATGATATGAAAGAGGAAGTCTTGCCTTTACTACCACAAGTTCAAGAGCTATCAGTTACTGCTCATGAGCCACCACACACTCCAGAGAGAGAAACCTTGTTGTAGTAGGTACAAGCATAACAAAGCCAATTTGAGGCAAATATTTCAAGGCATCTTGAAGTAGAAGTTGCAAAGAGACTAGAAACCCAAAAACAAGAGCATGAAGCAATTCTTGCAAGGGAGTTGGCTGGACAAAAGGAATAGTGTGAGAAGGAGCTACAAGAGGGTTGATGAGCATGATGAGTGCTATATTAGAGGTAGGAAAAGTGCAACCACCCTTCTCTCCCACATCACAAGAGCCTACAGAAGTGCAGGAGGGGTGGCCCCTTGTTACTAAGAATTTAGATGGGCTTAAGGAGGAATCTATGTTGTAATTGCAACATGAAGAACACACGTTACTAGTCATAGCATTAGAGCCAACCCTTACTAGCCAAGAGGATACAACTATTATAGAGCACAACAATGAGGTCATGGATAATTTATTAGGCCTAAAGCCATCAAGAGGATGCCCCATTAGGCATCTAGCTATGCACTAATTCAAGTTGGCCTTGATCATGCCCATTCTAGGGCAAGAGGGTGAGGACCATAAGAAGAAGCAAGTTTTTCTTACTCAGAATCAAGGTGTCCTAGTGTTGGAGAATAGCTTCATTATCTTTAGCATTGAGAAAGAGGTTTTCCATGAAGCAACATGTTTTTCATGCTTGTTACTATTTTTAGTTGCCCATGTGCATGGGAAAATAAATAAACTTGTGAGAAAGAGTAGCTACTTCAACAAGCCAGTTAGTGGCTTTGTTTGATACTTTTTTTGTAAATACTTGTATATATTAGAGTAGGTTTTTTTTCTTTTCAAGAAGTGCACAAGCACATCTGCTTCTTTTTTGGAGTCATTTTAAGCTTTCCAAATCTTCTTGGAGTTTTTTTTTTGCTAGTTGCAAAAGTTTGTGAAGTTATAGGTGAGATAATGTGTCATTTCTTGTTGATGACTCTATGCCCAATGGATTACTTAAGATCACTAGTCTATGCTTAGCAGACAATCATCCCCTTTGGGTTACCAATAATGTTGGCCATTTTTGGCCCCCATTTAGGCCATCATTGATAACTAATTTGAGAGATCTTCAATGGGTTGGATTATTTGATGTGGGTTAACACACTTTTTGGTCGAGTTAACATCTTGTGTTAAATGAGGTTCTTCATGTGCCGAGCTAGTTCAGCTTGTTCATGTGGCAAGTTGGCTTATTTTTTCTTGATGTGCTGAGTTGTGAGTTAACACACATTTTCTATCAGGGTTAAAATTTTACATTAAGCAATTTTTACATTTTAGAGAGTGACTTTTTTGCCTTTTCTAGAATTGTGAAATTACTGTTGTCTCTTCAAATGAATATTCAAGAAATGTGTCAACCAACTATTACATGGCATGTGGAAGATCCTTCTTATGTTAGGTTATTTTTTATTAGATGGTGGTCATATTTTCACATTGCTTCATTTTTGTTCTTGTGAAGATACGATGGTCATTGGATCTGGAAGTATCTTTGGTTATAAAGGAAGATTTTGATTTATGGTTGTGTTTTATTAATTAGTTAGGGATATTTTGTAGCATCTGAACTAGCAATATTCAAAAGAAGATCTACATCAATGGTTCATGGATTTTTTGGGCAGATCAAATTTATTCCTCATGGGTCAACTCTATATTTTTCTAGCAGGTTAACTTTCATGTTATCCCATCTTTCATTTTCTTTGATAGTGGTGTGGATTTATTTGTTGTGTCGATGGCATGTTGCAAGGATTGATCTTTAACGTTGAACTAGCATTTTGGGGATTGTTCCATGGAAATAATGCATCTCCATACCTCTTTATTACATTTAATGATCAAATCTTTATGATTTGATCTCTTATGATTTGATACATTGATTTTTGGTTTCTTCTTGTCATTGCTACATCTAGAGT
Source organism: Cupressus sempervirens (assembly GCA_028749045.1). Taxonomy (NCBI): domain Eukaryota; kingdom Viridiplantae; phylum Streptophyta; class Pinopsida; order Cupressales; family Cupressaceae; genus Cupressus; species Cupressus sempervirens. Next base: position 269,784,632 of record CM053791.1, on the reverse strand, counting down.
TGTTCCATGATTACATATCTTCTAGATTTGTAGTAACTTCAATGTGTAGTGGTTGAGTTTGCTTTAGGGTAGAAAATATCTCAGTTATGCCTAAGCTATAAAGGTAGATTATGTAAATTTTGAAATGATTAGACCATCTCTGTTCCTTAAGCATTGCTTTGGCTTGTCATTGTAAATCCCCTTTGCGTCTAAATTGCATAATATTTTGGGTATGTGCAGGATCATGGTCAACCAAACTATGCCCTTAAGTGGCAATAAAAAATCAAAAAGTTATGGTTATGTCAACTTGAAGTGCAATTTTCTACTTTTTATTAACTTTATATCAAAAATTTGAGAGAAAAGAATCTCTAGCAAATTGAATCTAGCTTCTAAAATACTAGGACTTATCTCAGAAAAATAAAAATTGATTGGTCTAAATTTTGAATTTTAATACAATATTACAAAAAATTTAGAACAAAAATAAGGAGTAGACGTATGTCTGACCACCTTAATCAAAATCAAATGATAATATTTATTAATAATATTCTAGATATAAGTAGTAGACTCATGCCTAGATGTGACACATTTTTGAGTATTTTTATTCTAAATAAATAATAATTAATTAATTTTTGACTTTAGTATTTTTGGAATTAAAAAAGTCTTGTGTTTGACCACTTTAACTAATTCAAAACTTTTTAAAATTCAATTTTTCATTTTTTTCCTTATACTAGAAGAAACATAGAATGTGATGCATCTTTTGGATTTAAAAAATGTTGTACCATTTGAATGTTATAGTTGTTTTTCAAGTAGAGTGTTAGTCAACACTTTATATGTAACTTCATTAGAAAATAAGTAATAATTACTTACTTAACTCATAATTTGACAAACCTCACATATATGGAAAGATAAGAACATTCTTAAGAAACCCTTTTCATTTCATCAAATTTTGGTGAAAAAAAATTGTCAGCTACATGTTTGAAGTAAAAATCACATAAAAACAAGCCAAAAGTATATTTTGAGGGTGTTTTTAAAGTTGACCATATAGCTTTGGTATAAAAAAATATAGTAGATTTTATAAAGATATTAATTATTTTCATTTAATATCAGGCTGGGTGGGAAAAAAGTTAGAATATATTTTGATATGGCCTGAGATATTTTAGAACTACAAATTTTTTAGATTGCCACATTTTGGCACACCGTGATCCTACACCTACCCCTTTGCCTTATCTTGTTCAACCATTGATGAGTAGTGCAAGAACTATTTGCCTCTCATTGGTGTATTGTGAATATCTACAATCTTGAATGATTGTATCTCTTTTTGGCCTATGAATGATATATAATTGAATCTTATTTTCCTTAGATCATTTATTTTGGTTTTTTTGATTTGTATGTCATTGTTGGATTAAAAGAAGTGTGGATGTGTATATCTTTGGGTGTCATGATGGTTCAAAAGTGCATATATGGGTAGAGATTGGTTTGAACACTCTATTTTGGTGCTTCACCTCCTTAGAATAGATTGGGTAGATTTTGTTTCTTGCATCTCCTTCTCTCTTTTCCTCTCAAGAGTAATTAGGTGCATCCTAATAGGAAATGAAGCTGACCTTCTTTAGAGACTCAACCTCATAGTTCAAGTCCCACAACTTAGAGGTTGTTTCTATGTTTCACAAGGTTGTCCTTAGGTAAAAACTTTGAACAAGGGTGCAAACTTTTTTGACAATAGTTTCTTTTGTCTAGTTTTCCCTTCTTTTAAGGTTTTTTTTTTGTGATTTCCATTTTGGACACTTGTATCTCTTCTTTCTCCTTATCAAAAATCTTTCAAAATAGACTATAAATATTGGTAAACTTCTAAAAATAGTTTTGAAGATAGCAATCCAATGACACTGTAAATTGTATAATTTCTTTGAAAACTCTAATCTCTATAAATGGTAATAGAATATTGGATTAGGGAATGCTTTATGTTGAGTGTACCTTCATCAACCCATTTTGTGCATTGATAATTTACATGCTTGAGTCTTAAATTCATTATTGTTAGTCATTTAAGGAGGATCATCCATATAACTATCCAGCTAGGAAATCTTCATACTTTAATCAATTTTTGTTGGCCAAGATTTATTGTCATTATTCTAGCTCAGAAGAAAAGAAAAATGTAAGAATTTTTCATTAGGGAAAAATTCACCCAAGACCAAGAAGCATAATAGCTAGCACAAATAGACTAACAAAATATGATTGTAATAATGATATGATATTCAATTCATTGTAATTGATTGTATAGTACACTAGAGGTGCCCATATATAAAAGCCTCTATGATGCATCTGGAATGTCTAGGAGTTAGCAATATGATAATCTCTACAGCTAAGCACAAGTCCACCAAGAGTGGGTTATCCTCCATTAAGCATAGGAGTTAGTGTGATGATGAGAGGATAAGCCTATAAAGGTTTGACATTTTAAAATATGTTGTAAACACCATGTGCTTAATTAAGAGTGTGAATAACTGTGTTGTCAACATAACAACTTAGTTGATTATGCAAACTCCAGTGATGTAGACACAATGTGCTAAATTGGATATGCTTACTCTTGTGTTGTCAGAAAGAAAACTCATATGAGTACACAAAATCCTAAGTGTCTAACCTAAGAAATAATAAAATAATACATTTATCCTTAGTAAAGTGTAAATAATAATATTTACACTAACACCCTGCCTTAAGTTCAACTTAGGGGAATGCATTTAAGCTCAAAAAAGATATGAATAAATGGCATAATGGGTCCCAACTATGAGGCCATGTTAGGTACCCAAGTACAAATACAATGTTGAACATACAATGCAATGCAATCTCTCTACAAATAAGAAAGAGGGAAAAGCTCATGGGAAAAAGCTTGCCCCAAAAGGAGAGATAACCACAATAAAGAAAGATGCATGAATGGATGGAGTAATCAAGACCCCCCATTATGACATACATCATTCATATACAATAGAGAATCTCTCATTGAAATTCTCCCTTAGTGAAGGGTCTCTGAATGATAAGTGTTTAAAGACATAAGAAAATCCAATGCTAACAAATAGTGTTTCTCTCTCTATGAAGAAGAAACACCGAGTAGAGGTGCAAGTATGCTTCCCACTATGGATAGAAAGATGGAAGAGGGATCTAGGTGTAGTATGCGGTGGATGCTACCTTTGAAGTCTCCTCAAATGTCAACATGTCCTTGATGAATTAAGATGCCACAAACCAATCTGGTGGATGCCCAAAATATGGTGGTAAGAAAAGCAACATGTCTATGTATGAACCTGAATAAAACTCCAAAGATGATGAAGCATCCTTATAGGAAGATGGAGGAAGAGAAGCAATATTTCCTCCCCCCAATAATGTAGGTACACCTATTCTATAAGCTACTTGATGACTGAAGAAGCTACACCATGGAAGCTGGATGATGGTCCTCCCTATAGGAAGAAATGGTGCCATAGGTGTGGTAGAGAACACTCCCCAACTAGTAGGAAAAATCCTCATAAAATATGATGTTTGAGGAAACTAGAATAAAATCTCCATAGATTGATATGTCTCCTCATAAGTGAAAGAGTCTTTCTTCAACTAATATAAAGAAGCCACAAGCATGTTAGTCTTGGAAGAAAGCTCAAGTGATTGGGGGTCAGAGTGTATCCTCACAATGAGTGAAGAAGTCTCCTAAACAAAGAGAAGATTGATGTCATCAATGATGTCTCCTACATCTTTAATTTGAGACTTTGCAAAAAAATCCTACATTTTCTGGAAGGAAGTCATCCCATTAAGCTAAAGTAGGAAGACATGGTATATCCTATTGTATTGAATTAGGAGCATCTATGGTTGGAACTAGATTAGTAGAAGCAATAGGAGTAGTAGGATGTGGGATCTCATCTAGAGTTGGAGGTACCATAACTAGAGTGACTAAAGATAGAATGTCCTCTAGAAATGGAGGAACTCATAGATCTCCATATGCTTCCCAAAGACACATCCAAATGTCATAAGGATACTAGAACTTGTCAATGACATTATAGAAATTAGATGTGATACTAAAATAAATGATGTCTAAAAGTATTTTAATAGGTGACTATTGAATGGAAGAGATCAATTTGTTGGAATGTAAATAAGGAAAAACTTTCTCATGCTCTATTCTTAGATGATCAATGATTAAGACACTCTATTTCTAATAGTTTCTCTTTGTCAATGTGAGTCTAACTCCACACTGACATGTGAAATAGAGCTCCATGAAATCAATAAATGTGTGCACCCACCCCCCACGCGCCCCCCAACCCCCCAACCCCCCCCCCCCCCCCCCAAAAAAAAAAAAAAAAAAAAAAACAAAGCAAAAATAATCAATCAACCCACCTAATACATAATTTGGCACTTTATAGGTAGTGTGATTATAATGGACTACTTTGTCAATTTTGACCTTAGTGGAATTTTGATTTTCTATTTACAACTTCCTTGTATAGTTCAAATTTGAAATTTTATAATGTAGCTCAAAAATAGAATAATTTTGTAGCAATATAATGCAACAAAAGGACCTATTTCTAAAAGTGATTTTTCTATCCAAACAAGCCTATAATCTAATTGCAGATCTAGAAAGTAGACAAAAAATTATTCACTTTGAAAAAAAAATGGAACTTGTTTATGTGTATAGATGAGCCCATACAGAGCATTTGAAGTTGCAAAATACAATATTAGATAGGTATGGTCACCACAAACTACAATTTGTGACAAATTTGTGCATCAAAACTATAAAACAATAGTACCACTAAAAAGTTTAGGAAATTCTAGCCAAAATTGAAAAAAAATTGCACATAATTTGGAGCCTGTATGACTGAGATATGGCCTCTCAAAGTCAAACTGTCAAATCAAAATTGAATCTAGAGAGGGGTCTGGGAAGCAAAGCACAAAGTTAAATTTGACATCCAAATGGCCATCGCAGTAGTTATATTTTGCCTCTAGATGAAGGTCAGATGATCATCAAATTTAATGATGGGGTATGTTGATGTCAGCAAAAATGGGTCCCTTGGATGATGTCACTACCAACATTAATAGTATAGATGATGATATCAACAATTGAGTTGGTAGTACAAAATTATATGAATTGTACAAAATTTTGTGATATGGTAGAGTATAGATATTACATGTCAATATGACTTAGTGTTGACATGTTGTGTGCTATCTAGGTGTTTGTTAACATGTTTAGGATCAGATGTCGTGGGTTGGCTCTACTTATGCTCCACGTGGACTACTAGAAAATGTGGATCCTACATGGTTGAGTTTGCGTGACATGTCAATATCATTTGACATGTGCAAATGTTATTGTATATCTATGTGGTAGGACCTATCTTACATGGATGGGGTGGGATGTGTGGTCTATTCTTTGCCACATGGAGGGGGCATTGCGGTCATATCTCACCATGTGGTAGGGTATTCAGAATATAGTGGCTAACATTGTCTATTCTATGGGCTACAATAAGTTTTGATAGTGGCTAGGGAGAACTCAGTGGAGGCTAGAAAATGGCCAGATTACAAAGTATGGGTTGTAAATTTTTTTAAGGTGGCCAAAGAGTGTGGGAAAAATATCCAAAATGCTAAACACAAATAGGCATTGGGAGATTTAAAAGAAAATCCCATGGAGTATGAAAGAAATGTGGAACTACTAGTGTAATATATGATCATTGTTGAGTGTTGTAGATGATACCATTGGACTTGGAATATGTTGATAGTATGTGTGAACACACTAGTTATGGTTGATGGAATATTTACTAGAATGTGTGTGCCCTCATTGGATTAAGAAAAATATTCCTACAAATATCTTGTAGGGGCTAGGATTTCACCACCTGGTTCATGCAAAAAATTCTCTCTACAGGCCTGATGGCCTAATGTTTTTTTGAACAAAATGTTCTGAAGAATATAGAGAAATAAAAATCAAATCAAAAACAAAATAAATTGTAGATCTAATCGATCATACTAGATTTGGAAATTGGGCCTTTGAGTGTCAGTTTGCAAAAAAAATTGCCTTAAATTTGACTATGGCCTAGGGTGGGAAAATTTATAGTCAATTTTAAATAAATCAACACTCTGGACATAATGGTGAGGTTTGCTTTGGATCTAGATGCTCCCAACATCTATGGATTCTCTAGATCTAAGTCGAGGTATGCTCAAAGAGGTGAAGCAAGATTGGTCTTTAATGGTTATGAAATGACACCTCTATGGCTTTGATATGATGTAAGAATTTGTCTTAGGGAAAAATTCACCCAAGACCAAGAAGCACAATAACTAGCAAAAATAGACCAATAGAGTATAATCAAAATAACAATATGATATTCAATTCATTGTAATTGATTTTATAGTACACCAAAGGTGTCTATATATAAAGGCCTCTATGATGCATCTAGAATGTCTAATAGTTAGCAATATGATAAGCTCCACAACTAAGCACATGTCCACCAAGAGTGTGTTATCCTCCATTAAGCATAGGAGTTAGTGTGATGATGAGAGGATAAGCCTACAAAGGCGTGTCATGTAAAATTATGTTTTTGACACCATGTGCTTAATTAAGAGTGTGAACAATTGTGTTGTCAACATGACAACTTAGTTGATTATACAAACTCTAGTGATGCAGATACCATGTTCTAAATTTGAGTTTCTTATTCCTATATTGTCAAGAAGGTAACTCATATGAGTACGCAAACTCCTAAGTGTCTAACCTAAGAAATAATAAAATAATGCATTTATCCTAAGTAAACTTAAGTAAACTATAAATAATTATTATTTATACTAACACAAAAAGTGCATTTTCATGTTATATTAGGGCTTTGAGACCTTACAACATGCTAAAGAAAAGGTCCTTCATATCATCTTAGGAGGGAAAATTTTTCTCTATGATGTCACCATTGTTTAAAACCAAACCCCTTATCTTACCATTGTAAGCCTTGAAAAAGGCTTCCATAAACTTACAACACATCATTTTATCATGACATCAAAACTTTCCCTTAAGCCTTTTATGATCTCATGAAACAACTTACATGCTTTGTCACAACATCTTATCCTTCTTTATGCTATCTCATGATCCTACGATCATTGTTTAATGTTATGTCTCTTAACTTTGAGAGTTACCTTTCAAACTTCTATGATGTTATGGTCACAAGTGATATTGGAACTTTGTGTCTTAGAATTACACTCTTTATGAACTCATGAATATAGTTAGAAACTGATCTCATAGCATCAAAGGTTACCCTTTTATTGTTATTACTAACCTAATACCATATGTTGGTAGTTAACCTTCTTTTATCATAACATCAAAATCTTTCCTTTTCACCTCTATGATCTCATGATCTGACATTGCTTCATAGCTTTGCAAGCCTTTAAACTTTTCCTTGAACTATTATGATCTATATATTTCAATAACATCAAAGAATATAACATGCCACATATCTAAAAAATTCATGTAGCTGCACTTGGCCCCACCATGCTTTGTCATCTTTAGCTTACAATCTTATGATCATGTCCTTATCATGCTATCTAATACCCTAAAAAATACTCCTTCAATCCTATGATCATAAGAATTTTATTTCTTCATCAACCCTTTTTAAATTTTCTATTATGCCTTGATCCTCTTTTTATCATGTGGTTGATATTCACTTAATCGTTAGCACCTTTGTGCCCTTGCGATCTTATGATCACCTTATTTTAGTACAGTTGTTGGTCTTCACTTCTACTTTCACAATTCTATGACACATTGTCTATCATAACATTGAGACCCTATTTAGCCTTTTCACTTTATACTTCTATGATCTTTCAACACATACTTCATTGTATTATTGAGAGTCCTTATTTCTTTTCTTACAATCACTTGATCACCATCTTGTTGTAGCATCATGACTTTGACATCAAACCCTTCCAACAAACACATAAGATGATACATTAAAAAGGGAGTTTTAAGATAAGAGATATAAATTTGAACCTTGGAGATGGTACAAACACATAACATATCTCAATATCAAGAGACTCAAACTTGAGACCTATGACCAGACACTTAAAACCTTATTATGAGATTGTAACATATAATTTAAATAGCAAACAATATCCCACTTAAAATAAAACCTAAGGTAAGGGTAAGAGGTTGTAGATTTAATGACAAGGAAAAAAAATGACCTCAAGATACCAAATTATTCCCCTAGGGAAAGATTATCAATATTGAGCTAGGGAAAAATAATAAGGTTAGGGTTCTTTTGAAAACTAAAAATAAATGAAACACAAAACCCTAACAATGCAACACAGTTTAGAGCATTTCACAATGAATATCCAAAGTTATAGGACAATGAAAATGAGGGCCATCACCTCCAACAACTACAACCATATTTTGTCCATTGGAGGTCATTTTGCAAGTTTTGCAACTTCTTGTCAAAAAGTTGCTAACAACTTTTGCAATAAAGTGTGGTTTTACTTCAAATAGAAAAAACTAACTGCTAACCTTATTAAATAACTAATTTAAGATCTAAAACATACTTAAAACCATAAAATGGATCCTTTTGGCCTTTTTCAACCAAATTTAAGCAAAAAATCCTAACTAAGGGTCATATAAGACGAATGGAAACAAGGTTTATAAAGTATCTTGGTGCATTTCCCTTTAAAAGTGACCAAGACCTAATAAGACTATTCACTCATGATGATGCAAATCTTGGTTGTTGTTGAAGATGAAGACCCCTTATTCCTTGTCCTTGCATGGGTGCCCTGCACCATAGATGGTTTAAAAATTTACCTTATGAGGTAAATTTTGATTAAGCATCAACAAACATCACTACATTGTTGGTAGAAGAAATTGACAAGGACACTACATCATTCAAAAATTATTAAGAAGCCAAGTCAAGGATTACTATAAATTTGCAAACTTCCACCATCATTGGAAAGAAAAAAATGGTGAAGTGGAAAGAGAAGTTTGGTGAAAGTGAAGAAGAAGGATAAAAAGTAGAAGAAGAAGTAGAAGAAGAAAGCCAAGGAAATCTATAGATAATACAAGGACAAGGTAAAGATCAAGCTTTAGAGGATGAAGAAGAAGGCAAGAAAGAATCCAAAGAAAAAGGAAAGAAGAGGAAGGATCAACAAACGAAAGTACATAACCAAACAAGATAATTAAAAAGAAAGTACAAAAGCTAGTTACACCTTTGACAAGGTCAAGCACAATGGCTACCATTGCACAAGCTAAGAAAGCACAATCAGAAAAAGGGAAAAGGAAGGGTGATACAACAAATCCAAGCATACCTCCTAAGAAACTAAGAAATATTTATAAGCCAAATGAGGAATCAAATGACGAGGAGACTAAATCATATAACATCAATCAATTCAAAGTGGTAAGCCACAATCCTTCATCTGATATTATCAATATATGTGAGAATGTTAAGAATAAAGTAGATTTATCTACATGTACACACATTGGTTTTGATATGTTAGATAAATATGACCAAAATAATGTTGAAGAATCTATTTATGATATGATAGCTACTTTTAAGATAACTCATTTAGAGGTTGCTAAATATATTCATAAAAGTCTATATGAGAGAATTGAATAGAAGTACAAGTTTAGTGTGGCTACTAAAAGGAAAATAAGAGAGACAACCCTATCTCAAGATATTCCTAGCTTAGACAAGAAGAAAATTTCCAAAGCTATAGAGAAGTGTAAAGGGAGATTTACTTCAAAACATAGAGATATTCATATTCTAAAGAAGAAAATTAAAAAGGTGGTAAACCAAAGTACACTACTTTGGAAATAAATTTATGGTTTAACCACATAGGCTATAAAAGTGAAAGAAAATATGGTGGGAGAGAAGACCAAGTTAGTGGAAGAGAATAGTAAGACAACAAAAGTTGTGCAAGAGGAGGAAAAACCAACTAAGGATCAAGTAGAGGATGACATATTATAGGAATCTATAACCATTAAGGATGTTCCTAATAATTCAAAATAGAATGTAAATCTACTAATTGAAGATGATATAATGAAATTGTAGAAATAATCCACCAATCCAATAATTCCATGCATTAATCCTATATTGGTGAGGATTGAAGAATTTTCAAAGGTACCCACTTAGACACATCAACAAGACAAATCTATTGTGCCCCCACTTGTTGTAGAGGAAAATGACAAAGAGTCAAATGAACAAAAAATATCACTGGATAAGGTTTTGGAGAGGAAATATGAGCTTAAAAATGCACCATCTTTAATGCGAACATTTTCCATTAAGATGAAAGAGAAAGAGTTAGTTACACCAACTATATGACTACATAATCTAAAAATATTGGGTATAAAAACACTTGTGGTAAATGACAAGGAAGTACATGATGAAAATAAGTGTAAGGAAGCTAGTATTGTACCCACCTCACCAAAGCATGTTGTAAATAGAAAAGAGGATGATCAAGAAAAAGATGATTTTACGATTGTTGAGATTGAGGAGCAAGCAATAATTTAGACATTGGTCACTTTGCCAGTCATTTTAACTCCTCCTAGCTCACATAGAGCTCTCGCTTATGTAGGAAACTAGGTTGTGGTGTGGCTTTAGACTATTTCAAATACCCCAAAATGGAGTTAAGAGAGGGCTCTACACCTTTGTATAAACTTTACTCACAAACATGAACTAGGTACTGAAAGAGCACAACTAGGTCTCTAAGCACAAAAGCACTAAATACAAGGGATATGCTTGAAATGGGAACCTATGTGTTATAGGGGAATGGAAAGGTTCTTGAACATTCAAAAAACTCAACTTGATGGGTTAGAACATCCTCAAATAGAAAAATTGGCTTTTAGGCCTAGGAGTCCCAATTAGCCCTACCAAAGAGGAAATGAGAACTTGGTTTGAAATTACACCCAAAGACCCTATAATGCAAGACCTAGATATCCTTCAAAAAAGGATATCCTTCAAAAAAGGATAGATATAAGACAAGATATTTTTTTTGAACAAGTATGAATGTACATGACATATGAGGATCACAAAGATCATGACAGAAGACTAACCAAACATCCTAACACCAACGAATCTCACAAATGCCACTAATGACCAAAATGACTAACAATGAAAGACAAAAAAATCAATTCAAATCAAAAGATTTTGAATTCAAAATGTGAAACCAAAGGATTGAAGAAAACCTAAGAGGGTACCCTAAACACTTGCTGAAAAGTTTGGGCCTTACTGAAAGGTGCCCGTTGTTAGCCAGGATAGGTTTTTACAAATACCATGGGATACTTTAAATCAGCACTCGGTGATACTTTTTAGTATCACATGATACTTCTCAAGAAGGGATGAAACACTTTTAGGGTTTGGGTGACACTTCTCTTAAGGGCATCTGATACTTGACATTTATTGTAGGTCACTTCTTCAAGGAGAGTGCGATGCTGGAAAGTATCACACAAAATTTCTTCCTAAGATGTGCATTACTTTCTAGTATTGTATGACATAACTCTTATGAGCATGGGACATTTATTGCGTCACCCCATGCTAACACATGGTCACCCAAGAAATGCATGAAAAACTCCTAAGGACAAACTAAAAAGATTTTAAAAAGTTTAAAACCTCCACACCGGGGAGTACTAGATCCACATTTTGAGGCATAAACACTAAAATACAATACTAAAAGATTGAAACAAAATATAACCATCTAAAAAGTGGCCAAGGGAAAGTATAGAAGGAAACATCTTAGTGTACTAAAAAAATTCACAAAAAATAGAAATAACATTGCAATCTACAATACAATGAAACTAAGTACATAGTTCCTTCCAACTATAATAGCATCATAAGACCATCATGGGCCCTAGCCATCCCCCACACATAATATCCCAAGCTACTAATCAAATTTTTGATACTATCATATAAGGACATCACTACTAAAACATGCTACAATCATAAGCATAAGGAAATCTAACATGCTAGAAGTAAAGCATAAGATAATCCTACAAATATGGATAAAATCATCTATCATATGCTAATTATCATAATAAGGAAATGCGTCCATAAAAACAATCATCTAAACATGATATAAAAGAATCCTAATGAAGGCATAAATCACAAAGAGGCATACTCTAAAACCTAAAGCACCAAGTGAAAACATCTAGCAATGGTCACACTAGGGAAAAAGATCATCTTTGCACACTAGTCCCTAGTGATATAGGTAGCTATGACTCCCAACCACATGGAACACACAGGTCCACTCCCATCATGCTAATGAAGATAATGATCCAACCACAAACACACACACAAGAAAACATCCAAGGTTAACACACACACCAGACAACATGATGGTTGAAACCAAGATAGAGACAATGCATAAACTATAGGTCCTAGTCAGACACTCAATGGGCTACTAAGTAGGGGCTGATATCATGGAGAGTCTCTTGGAATCGACAAGTGCAAGCTCGAATCGTGCATTTCAACTCTTCAATGGAGGGCCCCACACACAAATTTTATTAAATTTTATTACCACCCAATGTTTTCTTTAGTTATCACTTAATTACAATTTTGACACACCAACCCTCAAGAAATAGGTACCAGGTTGAAAGAAGCCCCCTCCATATGCTACCCTACCCTACCCATGCTTATCCAATGATGAGTGCACATAGGCATGCAAATTTCCAACTCAAACCCATTGATCATAACTTTTGGAAGTACCATGGAAGATCAAGACTTGCAAGTCACTTGACAAATGTACATATAGGTACTCATGTGTGGCACACCACCATCATAAAGATCATAATACAAGGATTGGATGAGAACACAAGAAAAAATCACTTAACAGAAAATAGATTTGGGAGGAAAAACACAAAATGCATCCCAATGCAACATAAAAATGTAATAAAGGTCTAACCAACATCCAAATAGATAATCTAGGTCCACAACCCAACCCATGTCAAGAAAACCCAAGAAAATAGGGTAGCACAGAAAATGAGGTAAAAACCTTGAAAACTGGAAAAATTCAAAATTAAAACCCATTTGACCTTTAGGTACAAAAATTGCAAAAATCTAATAATATTTCAGTTCATATATTGTATGTAAAAATGACTAGCATAATGGTGCAAAAACACAAACCCCCATCTCAAAAATAGGGAAAATGTTCATACCTGACCAACTAGGTAGAACTAGTAAACAAAATTCAAGGGGAACACTTGTTCTTAGCTTGCTAACAAACTACTACAAGAAATAAAAGTTGAAATGAAGAAAAAAAAGGAAAACTAGAAAGCCCTACTTGACAGCAAAAGGGGAAAAAACTAAAATTAGGTTGATAAAATAAATAATCTACCAAAACTACCAAAAGTGATGGCAAAGCAAGGTCTCCCTAAGCTGGATCTAATGAGACTGATCTCTCAAAAATCTCATGCTCATAGATCCTAGAAAAAACAAAAACAAAATCCTTGAGAAGAGGATTTTAGCAAAGCTCTCCAAATTTCTAAAATCCAAAATAGAAAAAATGTGGAATTAAGTTCCTCTTTCCAAACTTATTCCCTTTTTAAGTGAATAGTCTATTAGGGGAAATATCCAGTACAACTAGCTAGACTCCAAATCAACCCAAAAAAAAAAGGTTATTCCTCATAATGGGAATTCACCAAAGGAAAAGCTATCAAAAATTAAATTTGAGAATATTTAAAGTAGGAGGACCCAAAATCATAGAAAAACACTTAGCAACTTCCACAAAAATGCTAATCTCTAAATGCATAGACATGTTCACTGGTCTAATCACATAAAAAAAATGAGTTTAGATTTAATAATCATCAAAAGGTTTAATTTAAGCACTTAAATAAGGTTACATCAACCATACAGGGACAACATAGGTAAAATGAATAGTTGAATCAGTAACTCTATGTGCCACTACTAGGGATATAATTCCTACATACTAAAACACATGATCAAGTGCAATTCCATAATAATATCATAGCCAAAAAAAATGCATTAAATACCTAATTAATCCATTTACATCACTTACATTTGTATAAAGCATAAAGAGACAAGAATGATGTAAATCACCATAGCATAAAATCCATCACATAACATAATCAAAAAGTATGTCCAAATATAGATAACTAGATATCATCATAGATCTACTGTCATCTTAAAATGACATCAATATGCAAATATGACAAACTAAATAGAATAGCATCAAAGAATCTATGATACTAAATAAAAGTATAACATCTGACCCTTAGGTCATCTCAAGGTACATATAATAAGAGTATCAAGTATCTCTCAAATAAAAAATAGACAAGGTATAGAAGGAAAACATGAGAGACACTATAGACCCAGAAAAAAAATTTGGTATCTAGACACCATTTTGGAAGATACTTCTGATTTGAAGGTTTCAGACTCCCAACTGATCAAATGAAAACCAAACCAAAAGTGCAAGAATTAGTGCTATTAGGCCTAATTGATTGGGTTTGTGGAGGAAGTACAAACTAGGCTATTGATTAGACTTAGCCACTGTTAGCTATTTTTGCCCTCATACCAAAAGAATGAATTTTCAAGTGATAAGTATGTTCAATGGTTATATTTTTGAATATCCAAATATTCAAATACCATAAGGATATATTTAAGAAAATTTTTATTATCTCTTTTATCCTAATTTTTTAGCCCTTCATGTCTTCATGTTATATCCTTAGAAAGATCGAAGTCATGACCATGTGGCTATGCCTTCATCACTGGGTTGCTAGGAATTAATGTTAAATCATGGTTAGGGTCACAACATAGTGAATGCCTTTATTCACTGGGTTGCAAGGTTAAAAGCTAAACTCTGGTCCAAGGTTGTAATCGAGCAATTTACTTTTTTTTCTAGGTCACAAAGGGTTAGGTCTAACCTAGGATTTACATCGTAACACTATAAATAATTATAATCATACAATCTTAGAGAGTTAAGGGATGATCATGGTTAGGGCTATGACAAAGTGAATACCTTTGTTTGTGAATCATAGGGTTATAATCTCAAGTTAGAGTTTATGTCCTAATGTCACAACCCTTCTTTAGTCGCTTGGTCATAGAGGGTTAAGCATAACATATAGTTTGTATGGTGAAGTTAAGAATCAAGTTTTCACATTGTTTCAATGAGTTAATAATTAACCCTAGTTTCAACTACAATAATGTGAAGGGTTAGAAGTAGGCAATCACAGGCTCACAATAGTTAGTTAAGGGCAAGCTATAAAGAAGAAATAGATTATTGGTTGTTGTTTTGTAAGAAATAACAATTAATGAAGAAAGGTGGTTACAAAGCTATGACCATAGGTAGTCAGGGGTCAAACATAAGATGGAAGATTGGTCAGGTGGTAGAATAATAAAATATGATTCATCCATGTGGTAGGAATAGATAGTGAAATCTAGTTGACTGATGACATGGCTGACTTGGCATACTAATAGTGAGAAAGAAAATGTTTTCAAATGGAAAATCTGATTTTCTTGATCATCTACAACCACTTTTGAGCATTCTCCATGCCTAATAAATATGAAGGGATGCTAATTCATCGTCTGGTTATCCATATATTTGATTAAGACATTAGCAGCTTCCATTTCTATCTTCTTAGTGTTATTCTTGGTGAAATATATGATTTTCCTACATCTAAATGAGTACCAAGATTAGATCTTCTTCATATTTGTAGTGATTGTTCTTTGCAACTTTAATACATTTTTTGTGCTTTAGATTAGGGTAGAAGCTATCTAAATTATTCTTACACTATAAATGCAATTTTTTTAACCCTTCTTAGCGTCGCTCTTTTTTTGATTCATTAGTATTGCATTCCATGCTCTGCTACTATAATTTACTTTTTCCTATGAATGAATGTAATCCTCTACTATACCTAATTTTTCCATCAATATTAGTGAAAATTTTTCTTGCCTCGGTGTTTTCTTTTCATTCTTCAAATTTGTATAACAGTATCTACTCTTACCTTTGAATATTATAAAGTGAAGTTCTTTCGTTGTAGCATTTCATTTTGTTTATGATCTATATGTAACTATGGGATTAAGATAAATATTTAATTAGTGTATTTTGAGATTATATTGATGAATATTGCATTATTAGGAAAAGATAAGACTAAACAAACTAATTTTGGTGTATCACCCCCTTTAGATTAGATTAGGTAGTTTTCTTTCATGCATTCTTTCTACCTTTTCCTCTCAAAGAGTAGTTAGGTGCACCATTATAGTAAGGAAGCCAACCTTCTCTGAAGACTCAATCTCATGGTTCAAGTCCAACAACTTGAATATTATTCCATGTTTCACAAGGTTTCCTTTAGGTAAAAACTTTAGGCAAGGGTGCAAGCTTTAATGGCAATAGTTCTTGGCATGCCTAGTCAGACTGATACATTAAAGCATTCTTAAGTCTATTGGTTTGCTAGTGTCAAAGCAAAGAGAATTTAAAATACATACTGAGAAGATAGGGCTACTCTAAGTATTTTAAGCTTTCTAGAGGTTCATTTCACATGTACTTGGCCACTCTACTCTACTTATAAATCTAGTTTCAGAGCAAGTTGCTTTGATTCATGCCTAAGGCTCACACAAGGACATCCACTAGATGTAATTTTCAATACACTAAGCTCTCATTATCAAACCATAGAAAGAAAGAGACTAGACTCTCTCTATCACAAATTAGGAGTACTAAGGAAATACATACACCTACAAGATCCATCTCTACACCTTCTATTGATAGATCATGACCTAGAATACCATCTTCTCATATTAATAAATCAATTGTTTATATGGCTAGAGCTCATGCCTTTTCCACCTTCAATTGTGGAAG
Source organism: Cupressus sempervirens (assembly GCA_028749045.1). NCBI lineage: Eukaryota > Viridiplantae > Streptophyta > Pinopsida > Cupressales > Cupressaceae > Cupressus > Cupressus sempervirens. Next base: position 269,767,889 of record CM053791.1, on the reverse strand, counting down.
TCCACTCCTTTTGGCTCAAAGACATGATATCCTAGTATCAGATCTTAAAAGTATACCTAATTTTACTAGTGAAACTTCCACCTCCCCTATAGAACATATCTAGGAAGTTTCAAATGTCTACATATACATGGTATTATAGAGGATGGTATTTTTTTTAGGCTTCTAGATTTATCCTTAAAGAGAAAAGAATTAAAATGGTATAAAGGTTGACCTCATAATTCTATTATTGATTGGGATGGGTTAGGAGCTAAGCTTTGTAATAATTTTGAAGATAAGAGTGATCACCTATCACTCTTGGAGTAGTTCACAACTATCAAGAGAGCACCCCATGAATGCATGGAAAATTTCAGTTACACATTTTAGAAGACACGGGATAGAATACCTATTGAAGTAAATCCTTCCCCTATTAATGTTTTCTTATATTACCTTAGAGCCTTTAATAGTGACATAGCTACCATAGTACAAACTATGGGAGAGGATACTTTACCAGATGCTTATGAGATTGACATGAAGGTAGAAAATATCTTGATGCAAGGAGGAAAGCTAGCTCCAAAGACTCCAATACCTTTCTTTCTTGATATGCCTAATCATCAACCTACTATAGGTCCTATCCCTACCACATCTACAAATCATCCCCTTGTTATTTTCCCTTTAGCCTCCACATCTTCAAATGGGATAGATGAAACTAAATATATGATGCAGTCTATGATACAAAATTTGGACAAGAAGTTGCAAGGTTAGGAGAAGAAACTAAATAATATCTTCTCAATAATATAGAATATGAGTAATAAGGTGGTGACCCTAGAAAGGAAACAATATCAAAATAATAAGCCTCCCCAACTTCAGTATCAAGCCCCTGTTCATAATAGGCCCCTAAATAAAAATCAGGGTAATGTTCCCTATAATTAGAATAAAACTATTAGTAATGCCCTTGCTACAAATACAACCCCAAACAAGACTTTAATCCCTCAAACTAATCTTTGTCAAGATTAAGATTTCTATCCTTCATGCAACTATTCCTATGGATATTGTATGTGCTAGAAGGAAGAGTCTTACTTATCATTGACTACACAAGAGCAAGTAGCAGGGTAACAATATAATGTTAGTCAACCTACAGAGGGTTCTCATATACAAAAATGAAATGATTTTTCTTTCTTGAACCATCAACCAGAGGAGCATTGTCATCTCAATCACAATGCTATATCTCATAACACTAGAAGTTAAAGGAGAGCTATTAAGGATGCTACATCTCCCTCACCTAATCAAGCTTCAACATCAGATGCTACTCCTTGTGTACCAGTAATAAATGCACAATCTAATGTTATGCCTCAATAGAAGAAAAATGTGGGAAACAAAGATTTGTTTGAACCTCATAACACTCAATTCTAGTCACCAATATATGTAGCTCCTAAATTTCAAACTAAGGTAGTTGGTGCTCCTCTTAATGTTGTAGATCAAATGAATATGGCCACTATCAATCTATTCATATGGAATGTTGTTGGTACCACGTCATCATAGAGGAAGTTATTTTAGCAATAGTTAGATAGCATAGAAGTGATGGAGAAGCCACCTACGAAAGAAAATGCAGTCAACCTAGTGCAACCAATAGAAGGGGGAGAAACAAGTTAGAAAATTAGGCCTCCTCCCTTTTATGTTTCCTTGATCATAGGAGATAAACTAGTCCAAAATTGTATGATATATTTAGGGGCTAGTAGTTCTGTAATGCTAAAAGTGTAGTTGATCTCCTTGGCATCAAGTATGAGCCCATAGTTAGGGATGTCCTTCAATTGGATCATAGTTCTATCAAAACTATAAAGGGATCCTTAGAATTGTGGAGATGGCATTACATGCATGTCCTAGTTGTATTGTAAAAAAAGATATATCAGTATCAAAGGTAGACCCTACTTTTCTGTTTATCTTTCTAGAGACTTTAGTGTACAAATAGGAAGTCAAAATGCATCTAATTATTCCTATATTTTCTTTAGGATAAGATATGGGGCAAGAGATTCCTTAAGAGAGGAGGCTCTCACCCTCAACCACATAGAGGCTTATACTCCAAGCCCTATAAACATGAATTTTACAATTAGGGAGTAGGATGAGGGATACATGTCTCATTAGCCTATTAATTGTTTAGCAAAAGTGCTCAATTATCTTTTGGATGAGTGGGCCACTACTTATCAATTTGATCTAGAACAAGAAACTCTAGAGATAGGCCTTGGCACATACTATATATTAGAAAAGGTGACTCATATTCCTTGTCTCATGAAGAAACAAGAGAACACTAATGAATTATGTAGAATTTTATTTCATGGCTCAAGAAATAAGAATGATTCAGGGGCAAGTGTCATGCTCATCTCTCCTGAATTGGGGAAGTACTATTTTTCTTATAGGCTCCAATTCAGCTACACTAATAATGTAGTTGAGTATGAAGCTCTAATCTAGGTCCCCAACTTGTACAAAAGAGAGGAATTGAGGCTCTATGGGTATTTGGGGACAATGAGTTGGTTTTTAACCAAGTAAGAAGATATAATTTTATCAATAATAACCTCCTTGAATCATACAAACACAAAGTGTGGGATCTTCTTAAAGTTTTTCAAGCATTCAACATCCAAAGTGATCCTAGGAGAGAATAAACATGTTGGTAGGATTGTAGTATTTTTTGATTCTCATAATGTACCAAAGAATGTTAAAGATGAAAAGGAGCAACAAATAAAAATTATTTTAAGGCTTATTGTCTCTAACAACAATACCAATTGGCAAGTTTTTGACTCTAATGTGTAGATTGCCAATTTTCTACAAAATGAGGTACAGTTTTCTAAGAGGAATCAATCTAAGCTACAAGCCTAGTATGGTGATCAAATTATGAACCTTAGTTCAAACAAGTTACTCAAATGCCTAATCACTTTGGAGAGTATCTTCAACTATGATGATCAAGTAAGGAGTAGAGGGTTGAACTTGTCTGCAAATAAGGATGATCTGATACTAGTTGCCATCACTAATGCAAAAGACTCTAAATATGGGAAAGGTATGCTCTAATATTGAACAAGAATTTTTTTTAAAATTTATGTCAAGAATTAAATAAACTATTTGCATGAACATATGACAATTTAAAGGGTTTTGACATAAGCTTGTTCCAACGTACCATAGATTTGGATAGTGATGCAAAACCTATTATAAAAATATAAAGGTTAGTTAATCCCACAATTGAGCCATTGATGAAAAAGGATTTTTCCATGTTAATAGAGGGCAATATAATTTTTCCTATTAAGCATTCCTCTTGGGTAGCTAACCTTGTTCCTATTAGGAAGAAGAGTGGGGAGATTAGAAGGTTTAACCATTGATCTAGAAAGGACAAAGGAAATTCTTTCTCTCCCACTTCGTACTTAGAAGAAAGGATTGTAGAGCTTCCTTGGTAGAAGGAGATTTATCTCTAATCTTACTACTCTGGTTAAACCTCTTACAACTATGCTAAAGAAGAATATTTTATTTACTTGGACAAAGGATGAAAGAGCTAGTTTTGGAGAGATCAAGGCAGAAATAACATCGAACCCCACCCTTGTCAACCCCAATTTTGATAAGGACTTTATTCTCTACACCCTAGAGGGTGATTGAAGAATCTCAACTATCTTGAGTTAATAAAATGATACAAATGAAGAACAATCTATAGCTTTTTTTTGTGAGGGGCTTAAGGACTATGAAGATAAATACAACTACGTTGAAAAGAAAGCTCTTATAATCATTAGAGCTCTAAAGAAATTCAAGCATATTTTATCTAACAAAAAAATTCAACTATTGGTCCCTTATGCAAGTGTGAATAAATTTCTTTTGAATAAGGATATCGATGAGAAAATGGCTGGGTGGATCACCAAGGTCATGGATTATCCTAGAAGCCAATTGAGGAGTTTTCACTAGTAATGACAAATGAACAATTAGTAGGAGATGAAAATCCAAGCAATTGGGTGTAGGATATGACAACCTTCTTATTAGGAGAAGGATATCCACAAGGGTTAAGTAGGGCCAAAAGAAGACAACTCATATTACAATCTATCCCTTTTTCCTTGGTGGATGAGATTCTTTTCAGAAAGGATCTAAATGGAGCCTTACTAAGATGTTTCAACATTGATCAAACTCATAGGATGGTCAAAGAATTTCATGATAGCCCTAATGGTGGCCACTTCTTATCTAAGAAAACATCTATGAAGTTCATGAGAGCTAGTTATTATTGGTTGACTCTATTCAATGACTATTATAAATATATAAACAAATGTGAGAAATGTGCTTTCTTTTTAGGCAAATAGAGACAAGAAACTCTTCCCTTGGATCCTATTTAGGTTGATCAACAATTTTCCCAATAGGGGGTTAGACTTTTTTGGTCCAATCAATCCACCTTCTAGCTCTAGTCATAAGTTTATTTTAGCTGCAAAAAATTATTTTACAAGGTGGATTGATATAGTAGCCTTAAAGGATGCCATAAAGATTTTAATAGTTGAATTCCTTGATGGAATTGTTACCAGGTTTGGTAGTCCTTCAATAATCGTATCTAAGAATGATAAATTCTTTGTTGAGACCCATATTTATTCTTAGGTATTTGATCATGGAATATATTTGTGGACATCCTCAAATTACTATCACCAAGGCAATGGCTAGGCTAAATCCTCTAATAACAACCTAATCAAAATCATGAAGAGGACTATTAAGGATAACCAAAGGTGTTGGAACTTGAAGCTAAGGACTGTATACACTAATCTACTATGCTAGAAATACTAATTCAATAAAAACTTTTACACATTAAACTAACATAACCTATAAGAGAGACAAAGAGAAGACAAATTCAAATGAAAATGTGAGCCATGGATAAGCTCTCTCAATGAGATTTGTTCTCTTGTTTTTGAGATGTGTCTATGTGTAGATTGGGGATGTATGCTCAAATGCTCAAATGGCTTCAATGGAGATGGGTAAATGGAAAATTGGTAGCTTTGTGAGCTCTCAATTTGGCATTATAAGGGTATGAGTATGGATTTTGGCTCTCAAAAGGGCATGATAACTTTAGCTCAAAGATTGTTGTTGAATGGCTTGGGATGAGATTCAATTTATAGGCTAAGGGCTTGAGGGATGGAGGGCTAAGATGCAAGGGGAGATGAAGGCTTAAGGAGGGCTAGGATGCACTCAAAGGAGAGCACATGGATTGTGCTTGTTTAGCACCAATGGGAAGGTGACACTTGTCACAAGGAGGATGAGTGTGAGAGGGTAGGGTGAAGGGTTGGTTAAAGGCATGATGAGTGGGGTTGAGTATGTAAGAGAGATGTAAGAGGAATGAGTGTGGAAGATGGGTGTAAGAGTCATGAGTGGGCTTGTAAGAGTCTTTTATGGTTTGTAAGAGCACTCATGACTTGGTGGTTGAGATTTTTTGAGGGAGACTTTGGTTTGGTTTAAGAAAGTCTTAAACTTTCTTAGGGAATGTGAAAACATTAGGAGGTGGATTAGGCTTGGGTTTTGGATTAGATTAGGGATGTTAGAGATGTGCAAGTGGATGGCATTAATGAGGGTGGGTGAGTTAGTGGCTAAGCTTGGTTAATATGGGTGGATGGGGTGGATTAGGCTAAATGGAGGATTAGAGATAAGTTAGGGGTTTTTGGATTTGAGGATTCTATTTATCAAATAGATTTATTTAATAAATGGAGATTTTTGGAATTAGATAGAAGAATAGGATTTAATTGATAAATAATAGGTTATTTGATTTATCAATTAGGACTATAGATGATTAATTAAATTAATTAGCTAGGGATGGAAAAGGATTAATTAAATAAGAATTTAATTAATGATGCCTTTAGAGATGGCTAAATTAGATTACCAAAGCAGTGTAATCAAATTTAGATGTCTACAAGGACAACCCTTTGGGCAGAAAATATCACACCTAAAAGGGCTATTGGGAACTCTCCTTTCATGTTAGTTTATGGAAGGGAAATAAGGCTTCCTATCTCACTTAAGTTCCCTTCCTAAAGTCAACTCATTAGCTGGACCTAATTGAAAATGATTCCATGAATGTCAGAATGATAGAAGTAACAGAGCTAGAAGAAAAGAGGCAATAGGATATGTACACACTTGAGGCTCATACGTAATAGGTCAAAGGAGTTTTGATAAGAAGTCCAAAGATAGATTTTTTAGAGAGGGAGACCTTATCCTCAAGTGGGATGCAAATAGAGCCAAACTAGGAAGGCACTCCAAATTTGATTCTATGATCTAGAGTGGACCTTTTATTATCACCAATTGTAAGTAGGCAAATGCTTTTTAGCTATCCAAGCTCAATGGTGATGTCCTACCTACTCCAGCTAATGAAATTTACCTCAAGCCCTACTTTCTCTATATATTAGATTAGTTTCCTATTTTCTAAGAAGTGTTAATCACAAGTTATCTCTCTATAAGATAGTTGAGTTTTGAGTTGTAGTTATAGGGGAAGACGATTTCTTTTACAGTTGTAGATGTTGTAATTCTTCAATATTTCTAGTTCTTTGTAAAGAAAATCTTCATTCTTTGTGATTCTATATCCCAATAGATGTTTGAGGCCACTAGTTTTATGCTTGGTAGGCTAGCATCCCCTCTAAGTCACCAGAATTATTATCTATTTTTTTCTCCCACCAAAAAATTGAATATTCTTGAATATCCATGTTCAACAATCATATCTTTAAATATCCAAATATTCAAATACTATAAGGATATATTTTTAAAACCTCAAATCATCTCTTTTATCCTAAGTTTTTAGCCCTTCATGTTTTCATGTTATACCCTTAGAAAGATCTAAGTCATGACCATGTAACTACACCTTCATCACTAGGTCATTGGGAGTTAATATTAAATCATAGTTAGAGCTGCAACACATCGAATGGCTTTGTTTGCTAGGTCACAAGGTTAAAAGCTAAACTCTGGTCCAACGCTACAATTGAGAAAATTACTTTTTTTGTCCAGTTTCAAAGGGTTAGGACTAACCCAAGGTTTACATTCTGACACTGTGAATGGTTGCAGTCATACAGTCATAGAGAGTTAAGGGTTGGTCATGTTTAGGGCTATAACAAAGAGAATAGCTTTGTTGACCGAGTCACAGGATTATAACCTTAACATAGAGTTTATGTCATGATGTCACAACCCTTCTTCAGTCACTTGGTCATAGAGAGTTAAGGTTAACTTATGGTTAGTGGGTATGTGTAGGATCATGATGTGCCAAAAAGTGGTGATATGAAAAAACTTGTATTTCTGAAATATCTCAAACCATTTTAAAATCTATTCCAACTTTTTTCCCACCCAACCTAATAGTAAATGAAAACATCTAATATCTTTATAAGTTCTATCATATCTTTTGATACCAAACCTATATGGTCAACTTCAAAAACATCCGAAAAGTGTGTTTTTGGTCTATTTTTTATGTGATTTTTACTTCAAACATGTAGCTGACCAATTTTTTTTCACCAAAATTTGATGAAATGAAAAGAGTTTCTTAAGAATGTTCTTATATTTCCATAAATGTAAAGGTTTGTCAAATTATAAGTTAAGTAATTATTACTTATTTTCTAATGGAGTTAGGTATAAAGTGTTGGCTGACACACTACTTGAAAAATAACTATAACTTTCAAATGGTACAACATTTTTTAAATCCAAAAGATGTATCACATTCTATGTTTCTTCTACTATAAGGAAAAAAATGAAAAATTGAATTTTGCAGAGTTTTGAATTAGTTAAGGTGGTTAGACACACAAGTCTTTTTATTCCAAAAATACTAAAGTAAAAAATTAATCATTAATTATTTAGAATAAAAATACCCAAAAATATGTGTCACACCCAAGCATGAGTCTACTACTTATATCTAGAATATTATTAAAAAAATATTATCATTTGATTTTGATTAAGGTGGTGAGACATACATCTACTTCTTATTTTTGTTCTAAAATTTTTGTAATATTACATTAAAATTCAAAATTTTGACCAATCAATTTTTATTTTTTTGAGATAAGTCCTAGTAGTTTAGAAACTAGATTCAATTTTCTAGAGATTCTTTTCTCTCAACTTTTTTTATATAAAGTTAATAAAAAGTAGAAAATTGCATGTCAAGTTGACATAACCCTAATTTTTTGATTTTTTATTGCTATTTAAGAGCATAGTTTGGTTCACCATGATCCTGCACATAACCTAGTTTGGTGAAGTTGAGACTCTTAGTATTTGTGCAGTCACAATGAGTTAATGATTAACCCCAGTTTCAGTTGTGACAATCCAATAGGATAGAATTATGCAATTACACGATCATGATAGTTAGTAGAAAATGTTAAAGGAATGCTATGAAGCAATGATAGATCATTGGTCATGGTTTTAGAAGAAATAATAGTTAATGAAGAAAGGTGGTTGTGAAGTTGCGACCATGAGAAGTCAGTGGTAAAACATAAGATGGAAGAGTGGTTGGGTGGAAAAATAATAAAATATGATTCATCTACATGGGAAAAATAGATAGTCAAATCTAGTTGACTAATGACATGGCTGACTTAACATGCTAATAGTGAGAAAGAAACAATTTTCTAATGGAAAATTAGATCTTCTTAATCATCTACAACCACTTCTAAGTATCTTCCATGCCTGATAAATATGAAGGGACACTCCAAGGGCTCTTGGTTGTCCATTTACTTGATTAAGGGATTAATGGTTGCCTTTTATATATTCTTAGGGATATTCTTGGTGAAATATATGATTTTCCTATATCTAAATGTGTACCAAGATCAGATCTTCTTCAGATTTTTAGTAATTTTTCTTTGCAACTTTAATGTCAACATAATTGTTGTGCTTTCCCTTAGGGTAGAAGCTATTAGAATTATGCTTGCACTATAAAAATAAATTTTGTAACCCATCTTAGGGTTGATCTTTTTTTGATTCATTAGTATTGCATTCCATGCTCTACTACTATAATTTCCTTTTTTCTATGAATGAAAGTAATCCTCTACTTTACCTCATTCTCCCATCAATATTAGTGTAAAACCTTATTGCCTCTATTGATGTTTTGTTCTCATTCTTCAAATTTGCATAACAATATCTACTCTTACCTTTGAATATTATAAAGTGAAGTTCTTTCCTTGTAGAATTTTATTTGGTTTATGATCTTTATGTAGCTATTGAATTAGCATAAAGATTGAATTAGTGTATTTTGAGGTTATATTGATGAATAGTGAATTGTTAGGAAGAGATAAGACTGAATAAACTATTTTTGGTGTATCAATCCCTTTAGATTAGATTAGGTAGTTTTCTTTCATGCATTCTTTCTCCCTTCTCCTCTCAAACTGTAGTTAGGTGCACCTTGATAGTAAGGAAGTTGGCCTTCTTTGAAGACTTAATCTCATAGTTTAATTCCCATAGCTTGGAGATTGTTTCCATCTTTCACAAGGTTGCCTTTAGGTAAAAAATTTAGGCAAGGGCGAATGCTTTTGTGAAAATAGACACCAAATGAGAAACTAAGAGGGATCTATTAGAGATCACATTTGACCATTAGAAAGGATTTATCCATCCCCTAAGTGCTTCTTTCACTTAAATACATGTTGTCTTGAACCAAACACATAGAGATGTTTGGTCTAGGCTTGGGTTGAATAACCAGATAACTTATTCTTTCTCACCCATGCTTTTGGGGTCTTACAGTACACCCTCCTAACTTGAATTTTCATGAGTGGCAAGAGTTTCCATTGTGGAAATGCAGCCAAAATTTATCAATGAAATAAGGGTTTTGGTGCACTGAGGGAGAATGTTAAATATCTTTCGATGTTGATTAGTTCAATCCTTCAAAGCACTCACATTCTTCTCCTAAGGCATTCAAGATTCAGGTTGAAACAATAATTTGCTTCTACCAATCTATACTAGTTCGTACACTCATGTGTTATAGAAAATTATATGGAAAAAATGGGAGATTTTATTGGTTTTAAATTGTAAAAGTGCATGTTCTCTATCTTCCACCTACATGAAACAGATATTTGAAGAGATTTCCCAACTAATCCAATTGATTTTCAAAGGTTGTGATTATTGGGGATTGATTAAGTGAAATTTGTTAAATGTAATAAAAAATTGTCAAGATCACTTAGGCATCAAAGAAAGTTTCCCATATATGTCAAGCATTCAATGATAACCAAGTTTAGAGATAGTATTGACCGAGTTTGGCTAGTTAACAAAGGAATGACAACATAAGCTCTACACTAATTGATTTGGGTTGGTTAACAAAGGTATCCTCTATGTTAACCAAGTACATATGTTTAGAAGCCTAAGAACACACCTGCCCTATCCTAAGACTAAGATGTGCCTAATGGCCATAGGAAAAAACCCATGATTTATATAACATCAATAGTGACTAGGCCTTAAAAGTAGGATTTTTGTAATAAAAAACTACTTCTAAAACTTATCAAAGACTCTTAGGCATGAAAGCCCTTGATTAAAACTTATGAAGATCTTGTTGTAGTGGATACTCTAGAGAGTGGAGGAATAGGTGTTCTTATACCAACACCAGTCAAACTCTTCAGACACAAAGTAATTAGGCCACACCATTGAAAATATTAATGTTGAGTACAAGCACACCAAAGAGTGTTGAAACTACATCACTAGAGGATGTGAGTTTAGATGACATGATTGTTCTAGCACATTTTAATCCAAAAATAATCATATTACAAGAGATGGAGATACTGCAAGAGGCCCTACAAAGGAAATCAAAGAAAGAGAAGCTCAAAAGAGAGAACAAGAAAAAATAGGCTTTGCATGAAATAAAAGGTATTTTCATTGTTTTGATATTTTAAACTCATTGTCCAATTAGACTATTTTAGAGAAAACTATACATATAGTTGACAATATTAAAGATGAGGATATAAAGACCAATGTAAAGTTATTGGAATGGTTTGAGATGAAATTTCACACTAAGGTCATGGATAAGATGTCCAATGCTACAGAATTGGAACAAGTTGTTTTATTAACTAAAATGGATAGTGTGAAGAAAGTTTTGGAGAACATTTACTCTCTATATAGTAAACCATGCAATGTTGATTTCTTTACTCAAGAAACTAAAAAAATATAGGTTATAAGGAGATCTTAAGTCTATTAGATCATCATTAAATACATCTCTTGGCACTAGTCAATTACATTTTCAAAGACTAATATTGGTACAAGGAAGGCTTCTCCAGTTGCAAGAAAAAGATGAAAATATTAGATCAACTCTTATCAACATATAGTCCATGTTGACTCTACATATGGAAGTTTTACAGAAGGAACTAGCCTTTGTAGAGACATTTATAAAGAACGATTCCCATCATTCTATTGGTGTTTTCAATCGTTATGTGTTTTAAATTATCCTAATGAGAATAAGGTATATCTAGGGGTAAGTAACTCCCATCCTTAACATATCCTTTCAGACACTAGACCAACTATAAGGCTAGACCCTTCTTCTACTTCAGGCTCTACAAAACCTAGGTGGGTGGACCTCAGATTCAATTTATATGGTACCAGTGCTAAAAATATTCTTGAATCTAACAAAATAGATAAAAAAACTTATATCTCCTAATACTTATGCAATAAAAAAGATATGTAGTAGAAAATTGCAACTCTTATAAAATTCACAAGCTGAATGAGGGCAACACTTTTAGCCTTTCAACATAAAAGGGAAATAAAATTGATTATTGATGTTGATTATAAGCATAACCCCAAAAATTTAGGAGTAAGAAAAAGTGATCCTATAGCTGATCAGTGTCCTATCTATTGGGAAATTCCATGAATTAAATACATAGATTTGTGATATCAAGGACATATTTCATACACTTAGACATCAGATCTATCCTATCACTTTGTGAATCAAACATCGGTGTTCATGCATACCTCATTCTTATGAAGTATCCTTCTCAAAATAATCAGGTCCCCTATCAAACACATCAAGCATTTACTTGGCCCTTTGTTTCAACAACAAAACATATCTAACATACAACCTTAAAGGGATACACATGAGTCTTAGTTCTTTGTTCCTAGACTACATAAGACTGCAGATTACTAAGATAGGAGACAAAAATCAAAATGAAACTAATGAAATTCTTGCTCATTTGTATTCATTTCTTTGAAACAATACATTCAAATGCATGAAATCAAAACATAAAAACACCTAATAGATCTAAACGTTCTCTATAATCTTCACTACTGCTATTCATACAAGAGAATTATGCTGAAGGAAATTGGTGTCATAGTCAAGAAAACATATCAAACACTAGAATCAATGGTCTCACAGTGAAAAAGTGGAACCCCAAATGGTATCCTAGAAATGAATCTTTTTCTCTCCCAAACTAGAACCTCTACAATGGATGAAAGGAAGAAAGATATAGGAGGAGAGAATTTCTTGATCAGATCTGAGAATGACATGTGTCCACTTGGGAAAACTAGTCTCTTGGAGTTGCAAAACCTCTTTTTTCTTCCTACCCCTTTAATCTGATTTAGTTTCCATCAATATTCTATAACTAACCTAAAAAATATCTCTACTAAATGATGAAGGCCATTATGTTTTCCAAAAATCTAAAAGCCTCATGAAATGCTGGTAAAATTTGAGTTTAAACCAATTGAAGATAACCAAATTTGACCTTAATTACATTTTTACCAAGTTTTACCAAGCCTGTAACTGCATTTTCAATTTTTGCCCATTTCACTGAGAAGGCCAAAATTTTACATTTTGGGCTATAACTTGAACAAGTGAATTCCTATGCAAAAAAAAACTCCAAAATTGTGTCTTCTCTTGGTTCCAGAAATATATAATATGCCTATGCTTGCTTAATGGAAACCCCCCTAAATCTTAGTTTGAAAAATCTACCCCTCTACTATTAAACTCTAGTTTACACTTTGAATTTTCAAAAATTAAAAATTTCCTAATGTTTAGACTTTAGCTTATTTCTTCTTTAGATTCAAAAATCTAAACATGCCCTTTTCTTGACAAAATAATTAAACATTATTTTTTATTATTTTCACATTTTAGCCATACCCATGCATTTTGAGTCAATTAAGGTTTGACCATGCTATGACATGGCAACACCTAATTGGCTACTCAACGACCACATCACCACCACCCAATTTATTGATTGGATCACCACATGGCATTCGACTTGGGTCCACTGCCATGTGGCACCTAGGTGCTTCCCTACTTTACTTATCTTCTGAGCAACTTCAAATTATAGGCAAGTGCGAGCCATTGAATCTCACCATGTGAAAAAATCTAGAGTGTCCATCTCAGACTTGCCTTATCAACTACATCTAGGGCCCACTGACACATGGTAGCTAGGTGATTCCCTGCATGCACGATCATTAGCTACTAACATTACAAGTGAGGAAGCACCATCATGACATGTGGCACATAGTGCCACATCGACATCTTGGAATCTATGTTACACTGGAGTCTCCCTGACACTTGTCATTTCCTAGTTTTCTTGCAAGTCACAATTTGTTGATCTCTGATTCAATCAGTCAGATACCACATCAGCATCTAGTCACTAGACAAGTTGTTTAGAATTAGGTAATCATCTGCTAAACTAGTCGGGCCCCACCAAGCACTTGTTCTACCTTCAAAAGGTGCTTGTCTCAAAGATAAGTTAATATTGTGTGCTTGGGCTTATAAATTGATGAAAATCCTCCTACAGAAACCATGTGAGATATTTCTTTTTCATTATTTTCACTCACTATTCTTCACATCCCTACTCAAAGTTAAACAACACATCCCAACCAATTGATCCTTCCAATTTGTAATGAATATCATGCCAAGGCTCTTTGGGCCCTCCTTTCTTAATGGCTTCCATCACATAGATCAATCCCCCCAACAAAACTAAAAAATTCTCCTCTATTTTGAACCTAAGCTAGGAAGAGGGCTATCCACAACAACAATCTTCTGATGATGGGTAAACATTATAGCTATCTGCATATTCTACATGATACTCCCCCCTTCATTAGGATTTCTTGGGCACAAAATTTAGTTTACCTCTGATTCCTCAAAGTATTTTTTAGTATCCTCATCACGGATGGCCATCAATCCATCTTTCTTTAGTACCAACCCACTAGATGTTCTGTCATCCCAAACCAAGATAAGAACCCAAACTCCTTCCTTAGCCTTCCTCTTAAGAAGCTCACCCAGGATCTCATCACCTCCAAGATTAGGCCTCCTAGAATCCCTAACCAATCTAATATGTGTATAAATTGACCATGCTATAATGTAAATTAAACGTTTTGCATTGGTGATTACATCAAACACATGCTCCCTTATTCCAAAACTAGTGGCTCTTCTTTCCATGCATGGGAAGATTCAAAGGTGGCTCTCTTTGGCAATGGCCTCAATTTTCATGGCATCTCTTTCTTAGGTCAGCAGGTGCTTCTAAGCCATCCCTTTCCTTTCCCTATTTTAGATTCAAATTTGGCCATGAATATATTGGTCCTTGTCTAATATGTGTGTGAATGGTTTGAATTCCTCTCCACATGCTAAAATGTCCTTCACTACTATAGCTTGGACTCTCCTACTATGATCTCTCTTCTGCTCATGTGGTTTTCCACCTTGCCATGTGGGTACTCTATCATGGGTCATCCCCTTCAACATTGTAACTCCTCTTTAATTGAGGTGCCTCCTTTGTATCGTACATAGTTTTCTTTACTAGTAGGCAACACACTAGCATTCAAACTCATTTGGTTACAACATTCAATTATAACATGCTTCTAGTTATAGAGGAAGTCGATAAGAAATAGATTTATCACTTGAAAAGGAAAAACATTTTCATACGTGGATTGTTGATCTATTCCACCCCTTAGGAGAATGTTCATCCATTGATTGTTCTTAGCTTGCACTTCTAATTTTCACTGCTAAAGGCCATGCAAGAGTGAAAGATGGCTCTGGAGTTAGATAAAATTGAAACCATGACAAAGTAAAATTGAGATATCATCCCTTGGAAAGATAACTAGGCTAGAAACTCCATGCTATATACAAAATTTCCACTTTGATTTTGAATTGACTTTCCATTCTTGCTTTGAGGAAATAAATTATCTATGCATTTTTGTGTTGCATTACTTGGTCCTTTGTTCCAACAAAAAAAAATATTTGACATACAACCTTAAAGGGATACAAATGAGTCTCAGCTCTTTGTTCCTAGACTACATAAGACTACATATTAATAAGATATGAGACAAGAATCAAAATGAAACTAATGAAATTCTTGCTCATTTGTATTCATTTCTTTGAAACAATACATTCAAATGCATGAAATCAAAACATAAAAACACCGAATAGATCTGAATGTTCTCTATAATCTTCACTATTATTGTTCATAGAAGAGAATTATGCTAAAGGAAATTGGTGTGATAGTCAAGAATAAAATATCAAACACTGGAACCAATGGTCTCACAGTGAAAAACTGGAACCCCAAATGGTATCATAGCAATGAATCTTTTTCTCTCCCAATCTGGAACCTCTAAAATGGATGAAAGAAAGAAAGATATAGGAGGAGAGAATTTTTGGATCTGATCTAAGAATGACACATGTCCACTTGGAAAACATCTCCTAGAGTTGCAAAATCTCTTTTTGTCCCCTACCCCTTTGATCTTATTTGGTTTTCATCAATATTCTATAATTGACCTGAACAATATCTTTGTTGAATGATAAAAACCATTCTATTTGCCAAAAATATGTAAGCCTCACAAAATGCTGGTAAAAATATGAGTTTAAACTAATTGAAGGTAACCAAGTTTAACCTTAATTGCATTTTTACCAAGTTTTACCAAGCCTGTAACTACACTTTCAATTTTTTCTCATTTCACTATGAAGGCCTAAATTTTGCATTTCTGGCTATAATTTGAAGCAATGAATTCCTATGTGAAAATAAATACCATAATTAGAAAGCTCATCTTCTCTTAGTTTTGGTGATATTTAATGTGCCTATGTTCACTTACCAAAAACACCCTAAATCTTAGTTTGAAAAATCTACCCCTCTGCTATTGAACTCTAGTCTACACTTTGAATTTTAAAAAATTTAGATTTTCCTAATGTTCAGACTTTAGCTTATATCTTCTTTAGCTTTAAAAATCTGTACATGCCCTTTTCTTGAGAAAATAATTACAAATTATTTTTTATTATTTTCACATTTTAGCCATACCCATGCATCTCGGGTCAACTAAGGTTTGACTAGGCCACAATGTGGCAACACTTGATTGGTTGCCTGATCACCACATCATCGCCACATAATGCACTAACTGGACCACTATGTGCGATCTGACTCGAGCCCACTGCCATGTAGTGCCCAATTGCTTCCTCACTTTACTTATCTTCTAAGCAACTTCATATTGTAGGCAAGCACAACCTATTGGATCTTGCCACATGGAAAAATCTAGAGTGCCCATCTAAGACCTACCTCATTAACTATGTCTAGGGCCTATTGACATGTGGCAACTAGGTGCTTCCCTACATACACAGTTAGCAGTTGCTGACTGTGTAAGTGGGGAAGGGCCTTCATGATATGTGGCACATTATACCACATTAGCATCTTGGAATCTATGCTACATTGGAGTCTCCCTAACACTTTTCATCTCCTAGTTTTCCTATTGGTTGCCACATGTCAATCAGATATCACATCAACATCTAGTCACTAGACTAGTTTTTTTAAAATTAGGTGACCATTCGCTAAACTAGCCTAGCCCTACCAAACACTTGTTTTTCCTTCAAAAGGCACTTATCTCAATGACAAGTTAATATTGTGTTCTTGGGCTTATAAACTAATGAAAATCCTCTTGTGACAACCATGCATGATATTGTTTTTTTATTGTTTAACTCATCGTTCGTCACATCCCTGCTCAAAGTTAAACAACACATCCCAAGCAATTGATCCTTCTAATTTGGAATGAATATCATGCCAAGGCTCTTTGGGCCCTCCTTTCTCAATAGCTTCCATCACACAAATCAATCCCCTCAAAAAAACTCAAAATTATCCTCTGTTCTAAACTTGAGCTAGGAAGAGGGTTGTCCACAACAATAATCTTCTGATGATGGGTAAACATTGTAGCTATATGCATATCCTACATGATACTTCCCCTATCATCAGGATTTATTGGGCACAAAATGC
This sequence comes from Cupressus sempervirens, assembly GCA_028749045.1. Lineage (NCBI taxonomy): Eukaryota > Viridiplantae > Streptophyta > Pinopsida > Cupressales > Cupressaceae > Cupressus > Cupressus sempervirens. The sequence goes on along the minus strand of CM053791.1, from coordinate 269,750,772 downwards.
AATTTACCTCTGATCTCTCAAAGTATTTTGTAGTATCTTCATCATGGATGGCCATCAATCCATCTTTCTTCAGTACCAACCTACCAAATGTTCTATCATCCCAAACCAACATAAGAACCCAAACTCCTTCCTTAGCCTTCCTCTTAAGAAGCTCACCCAGGATCTCATCACCTCTAGGCTTAGGCCTCCTAGAAACCCTAACCAATCTAATAGGTGTATAAACTAAGAACATTGTAATGTAAATTAAATGCTTTCCATTGGTGATTGCATCAAACACATCATTCCTTATTCCAAAATTGGTGGCTCTTCTTTCCTTGCATGGGTAGATTCAAAGGTAGCTCTCTTTGGTAGTGGCCTCCACAATTTTCATGGTGTCTCTTTCTTAGGTTAGTAGCTGCTTCTAAGCCATCCCTTTCCTTGCCCTACTTTGGGTTCAAATGTGGCAATGAATCTATTGGCCCTTGTCCAATATGCAAGTGAATGGTTTGAATTCCTCTGCCACTGCTAAAATGTCCTTCATTGTTCTGGCTTGGACTCTCCTACTACAATCTCTCTTCTACTCATGTGGTCTTCCACCTTGCCATGTGGGAACTCTATCATGGGTCCTCCCTTTCAGTGCTAAAAATCCTTTTTAACTGAGGTGCCTCCTTTCTACCATACATATTTTTCTTTACTAGTAGGCAGCACACTAGCATTCAAACTCATTTGGTTAAAAAATTTGATTATAACATGCTTCTGGTTATAGGGGAAGCTAGTAAGAAATAGATTTATTACTTGAAAAGGAAAACCATTTTCATATGTGGATTTTTGATCTATTCCACCCCTTAGGAGAATTTTCATCCCATTGATTTTTCTCAGCTTGCACTTTTTAGTTTCACTATTGAAGCCCATGCAAGAGTGAAAGATGGTTGTGGACTTAGACAAAACTGAAACCATGACAAAATCAAATTGAGATATCATCCCTTGGAAAGGTTACCAAGCTAAAAACTCCACACTATATACAACATTTCCCACTTTGATTTTGAATTTATTTTCCATTCTTTCTTTGAGGAAATAAATTGTCTATGCATTTTTGTGTTGCATTAATGGTAATATCTTCCTGCACAAAGATTTATTTCTTTTTTAATTGCAAGCTCTATACTTTCTCAAGCTCACATTTCCCTTTTTTTAAACTAAAATACTTATTCATGAGACTAGGCTTTGCCATAAGATGGTTATCTCCTTCCTTCAAATGCTAGCTTGAGGCAATGGCTTTCATATTCTAGATATTCATAAGGATAGTCAAAAATCATCAAAGTCAGGAACAAATTTTGAAAAGAGGAAAGCAAGCTAAGATCTAGCTCCAAAATGTCCACTATGCCCTTGTCCGCTTCTTTTGGTTCTAACTTCTTTAACACTATTACTAACATCAACATCTTAACTACCAATTCCTCATGGAAAGCCTAATTCAATAAAATAACTTGTAGCTCATCAATATACATTGTGGTTTAACAATTTGATAACAATTCAGTCAGGCCCCAAAATGGGTCCAGCTAAAAAAAAATTCATTTTCAAATAACTAATTCCTAAAATCAATCCATAGAATAGTCTATACTCATTTGAAACAAATTTGATCACTTCTCTATCATTAATAACTCATTTTATTACCTTCTTGCAACTTGTCAACTTTGCGCTAGGAGGTCCTTTGACTGGCTTTAAAAACTGACACAAACGCCTGATCAGGCTCTAAAATCAAACACACTGATTCTTTTTTCCACATAATTACACCCTATCAAATCTCATCTCATGAAAAAAATTTAGTCAAAATATATTGACTGTCGAAGTTGCCCTCTCAAAATTACCTGCAAGAAAAGAAGACCATAGAATGTTTTCGGATTTGGCTTCAAAAACTAGGTAAATTGACACTTGGGGGCATGAAAAATAGGACATTGGTTCACTATCATGAGGAGAGTATAAATATAAAATTTGGGCTCATGATGTGTAAGAGGACACAAATGGAAAGTGGTGAAATTGAGCTACATAGAATTTGCAGACTAGAAACACTAATAGAAAAGCATTTTTTGCAAATGCAATGGACCTGCGAAAGTTTGCAAACAGATTCATCAAGATTTGAAAACTGGAACACTCAAAGTATTTCCAAAGGATAACATAGTGCTACAATCTATTTAATCTCACCTATCATATATTTTGAGATATGACATGATGAATAGGGGTTTTAACAAATCTGCACTTCTTGACACCAATAAAAAGTTACAAGATGAATTTGGAATCATGTTTGAAAACTAATCAAATAGATTCTTCATAATCTCAAAATTGAAACATAGTAAGTATCTAACCTATAAATTGCAATGAAAAGGGAATTTTAGCATTTTGGTCAATTAGGTCAAAGTTATAACAAGTCAAATAGGGTCTTCTAGAATTCTAAACGTTTTGCATCAGCATGACAACAATAAATGACCAAGTTTGAGGGATTGAAAATCTAGTCAAATGGATGCAAAATGACTTAAAATATGAAACATGGGATCTTTGGTATGGAAAATAAATAATCCCAAAGTGGTGAGTCATGAAAAGTTATTGGGTTAGAGATATTCATTTTCAAACACAACCTCCTATCACTATTTGACACTTTGGTGAAAATGCAGAATTGGAGATTGCTCAAAATAGGACTTCACGAAATGACTCTGAATGATAATTTATCATCATGTAACACATAGATGAATTGAATGAAAGGTTTTAGAAACAATAAAAACCTCTTAGGCCTCACAAGTATAGTTGGGTACATATGCATTAAAAGTGCTTAAAGGGCTTAATTTTTCAATGGTACTCAAAATCAGGGCTTCAATTCTGAGTCCCAACACATTATACACAAGAAGGTCTAGTGGATATGGGAACACATCTAAAAATATAGATGCAATCACTTGATATAGAAAGAGATAATTGGGATTCTATATTAGGAATCATAATGGAAGTACTCAAGCCATTCCTAGATAAATTTACAGTAAGTGTAAAACCCTCATACACATAAGTGTCAAAATTAAAGGGAGAATTTGAAGATATTGTCAAGGAAGATATCTACTTAGAAGGATTCATAGAACAAAAATGAATTCTTTACTTAGGGGAAGTAACATAGCAAGGTAACAATAGTATTTTTGAAAATTTTGAAAGTTTTGAAATTTTCTATAAAGACCAAGTAGAATATATATATTGTCTAAGTCATGTGGAATATATATATATATATATATATATATATATATATAACACAAAAATATTTTTTTGGCACTCATGTCAAAGGGGGAGATTGCTAATCTCATTATGGTTTTGACATTTTAGTGATAAAATGCTTAGTCATCATCTGGCATAGTTAGTTGGTCATACTAAGACTGAGCTACTATTGAGGCACACTACATAGTGCATACTGAGTGAATAGAGCAAGATGAGTGATCAATTGAGCTGAGTGATCAAAGCATGCCAAGCATAAGTCTCCAAACAATACATGTCGAGTGATATGGCAGTTAGTGCCAAGCACTAGTAGGTGTCAAGCAGTAAGTATGTGTTGAGTCAGTCAAGTGCTAACTAGACAATGTATGCCAAAAATTTAGTTCATGTTGTATGACTTGGGAGTTGAGAAAACAACACAAGAACATAGTAAAGGTCAAGCATCAGAAGCCTATTGATGTTGAGTAACCAGTCAATGACATAGATTTTTTTAATGGCACACACATCTATGTAAACCCTTTTTGGTCAACATAATCTTGAATTTTTTATATGATGAGATAAAGATGAAGTCATTTCATGCATCCCTATGTAATAGAATTAGCTAATTAGAAATAGGGAAACATTAGGCAGCAATAGAAATCAACTAGATTCATTGATCATTACCTAAGATCATCTCTAGATGCATACTTAAAGAGGTAAACCCTAATAAGGAGTAAGAATGTGAAGACAGATACTAAGGAGAGTATCATGTATGAAAAAAACATGGAGAATATGCTTAAGTGAAGGTTAAGCATTGCAAAACCAATTGATGAGAACAAAACTAGTTGTGAAGATAAGTAGTGAAAGGTCAAAGAAGATGCATTCTATCAGAAGGACTAAGAAACAAATTGTAAAGATGAGATTTAGCATCTAGTAGAAAGGTTATAACCAAAGGATTAGGTACTAAATAATTTTGACATATGATACAAGGTAAATCTTTTAATAGAGTAGTCCTAATAGACTTTTGTAAATCTCCTAACAAAGCGCTTACTTAATTGTGATTTTAAATCCTTTAGTCAAGGTTAGTTCTAACAACCTTTATAAGCCTTTAACATGGCATAAATCTCACATGGTAGATCATAGATTATGATATAAAAAAAATAGCCATAATTGGTCATACTTCATTGTTCCTATAGTAGAGATTTGTGGGTGTCATCCCCAGCCCAGTTTTACCTTCTCCTTGGAGGCTTTTTGGGTAGCCAAAATCTTTTTTGTTATGTGTAGATTTACTTTATACTATGGATGTGATGCATGCTTACATATTTTAGTTTATATGCTAAGTTATGAGATGGATGAATGGTGAAATTTTTTAGTGGTAAAATTTTTAAGTACTGATTCACCACTCCCCTCTTAGGACTTACCTTATTTCTAATAAACAACTCTGAGCATAAGCATATCAAAGAAGATGAATGAGCAAGGAAAATTTGTAAGGAACAAAGCTAGATTTCTATGAAAAGGATATTCACAAAAAGAAGTAATAGACTATGAGGATACATATTCCCCTATAGCCAAAATGGAAGTAGTAAGATTTTTTCTAGCTTATGCAGCAAATAAGAAATTCAAACTATATCAGGTGCATGTAAAATTAGACTTCTTGAATGGAAAACTTGAAGAAGAGCTATACATTGAGTAGCCTAAAATTTTCCCTTGGAAAAATGAAAAAGACATGGTATGGAGACAAAAGAAAGCTTTATATGGTCTAAAGAAAGCACCTAGAACCCAGTATGCATGATTGGATAGTTATTTGCCAAAGCTTGAATTTGCTAAGGGTGCACTAGATAGTAACTTGTATAAGAAATAAATAGAGAATGAATTTTTGATAATAGTAATATTTGTTGATGACATAATATTTGGAGTTAATGATGAAGCAAGTGATAATTTTTCTAAAGAAATGAAAAATGAGTTTGAAATGATTATGATAGGAGAAATGAAGTTTTTCCTAAGTTTGCAAATTCTAAAAAATAGTGATTGTATTTTTTATTTCACAAGATAAGTATTTTAAAGACTTGCTAAAGACATTTGGCTTGGAAAGTTGTAAGCCTATTGGTATACCAATAATAATTGGTCACAAGTTATCTAGCAAAGATGAGACACCTATAGTTGAGCAGAAGAAGTACAGATCCATGACTAGAGGTTTTCAATATTTGACTCACCCTAGAACATATATAGAAAATGTAGTTAGAATTGTAGCTATACTTCAAGCTGATCTTAAGGAGTATCATTATGCACCAGTAAAAAGGATATTTTGATATTTGAAGGGAACATCTAATTATGGGATATGGTATGATAGATCAATTGATTTCACTCTATGTGCTTATATTGATGTGGATTGGGCAGACAATATAGATGAGAAAAAGAGCATAAATGGTAAAGAATTCTTTCTTGTAGGAAGATTTTTTTCTTGTTTGAGTAAGAAGTAAAATTATATTTTGTAGAGAACAACTAAGGCAGAGTATGTAGCAGCAACAAATAATTGTAATCACATTATGGATGAAGAAGATACTAAAAGACATTAGGATAGATTTTTTAGAACCTTTTATCATATACTATAATAGCAATAGTACTATAAGTATGTCTAAGAATCATGTATTACATTCTAAGACTAATCATATGTCTATTAAGTATCATGTTTTGAGAGAGAAGGCAACAGAAAAGGAAATTAGATTGGAGTATGTAAGTACTAAAGATCAGGTTGTAGATATCTTTACAAAACTCTTACTGAAAGATACATTTGAGTACTTGAGAGGTATTCTTAGGGTTATGCCCCTACCTACTTTAGAGTAGATGATGTAGAGATCACATTAGTCTAGTGGCACAAAGCGCTATTGTTTGATTGGATTGAATGTTGATGCTTCCTATATGGGGGAGTATTTTGGTAATTGGTCTTGAACAATGTAATTGGATACCTGATTCGATTGAAGATTGTTGGTCATTTTTGTCTTCCCACCAAAATTGTGATATTTGAATTTGAACATAGTAATGTTCATATTTGAAAATTCAAATAAAATGGGGACAAAATACATTATACTAAAACCTTAGGTTATATTTTAATTCCTAAATGACTGTGTACTTGAATATTTTTGTAGGCCCCCAACTTCTCCATCGTCGGATTTTTTCATGATCTTTGATTGTCACTATGTCTCTATGTAGAGTTGCAAGGTAGTTATTTCATGCTACATAGTGATGGCTTGGTGGACCCCACTTTCCTATTAGAGGATGTTGGTAGTTTGTTGGTTTCTCATTGGCTAAGGTAATGACTATACAAGGTGTGTGCCAGTTCTTTTAGTGCATTATACCCACTATTCAATCAAGGATAATTTGCAGTTGTCACTTTGTCACCTTGTAGAGTTGTAAGGTAGTTATTTCATGTGACATAGTAATCACTTTCCATGTGGATTGTGGGTCCTTTTTCCCTTTGTAAGATGCAAAAGGAGACTAGTCAAAATCACAACATGAACATGTTAGGACACGATAGAAATATTGTGTCATTTTATTGGTCGGGCTACTAACTCTACAAAGAGGTGGGCTAGTTTATGTTTTGTCGTTAGATGGAGGAAAATTAATGCTTCTCACTATGTCGCTATGGGAAAATGACCGATCTTTAGATATAGTGACATAGTGATGATTTCCCATGTGTCTTAGTGGGCCTAGTTTGGTAGGCACAGTTAGATTGACATCACAGTTAGAACTAACAATATTGTAAACCATCACAGTTAAATTTTGAGGGGTAGTATAGTCAAGGTGATATAACAATCAAATGCACAAGGACTCTATGAGGTGGTGAAAAGAAATAGCATGGTTGGCCCACATGGCTTGTTATAGTTGCTTTATTGGGTTGACCTATTGACTTTGCTGATTTACAAGCCAAAAATGAAGGAAAATTTGGTTTTCGTACACAATCCAAAATTTTTGATCAATCCCAACCACTCCAAGATAATGCTAGGTTTTAACAGCGCAAAGGACACTCTTCCCACTTTTGTTAGAAATCGATAATACTGTGGGGGGTGGGGGGGGGGATATGAATTAGTATTTTAATCTTTCTACCCACAACTAGGTATTATTAATTACATTACCACATACATAAGAATGAAGATCAATAATGCTAAACAATACAAATAACTATACACAAAGACAGGTCATAACACCATATTTTGTTAACTAGGAAAACCTTGGTGAAGGGAAAACCCTAGTGGGGATGAAACTCACTAGATCATTCACTATATAATGAATCTGGTTAAGGATATTTACCCTATTAGGAGTTGGTGGATCATATACAAATGTGTGCAAGAGAAGCCCACTTCCCTAACACGCAACTATACAATAAGGTCTTTAAGAAAATAAGTATACATACAATACTGAGATACTTGTTGTGCTTGGAAAATATTCTTACTAATAATTCTTCATACAAGAGTGACTATGTACATATTAATCTACATCATATCTCACATAACAATGCTTCACATCATATATCATAATATTGCATTCACTTGTTACTCTTATTTCACAAGATCATATATATTTCGTAATCACTAATTATTCCTTTCTCGCTACTTCACTTCACACTAACTTCACAAATGAAGTTCTTTACTTATACCAAACATATTGGTAAATTCTTCCTTAGTCAACTCACATACCATCATTAGAGTTGGATCATTAAGAAATGGTAATTCAAAATAATAAATCAAGTCATTTAACACATTCTGCTGATATGTTATGTTCTATGTTGTATCATCACTGCACTACAAATTCCTTCATAACTTGGACTAGGTTGATCATATAGACATGCATACAAGTATAAATCATTAGTATGATGTCATTCATCTTTGGTTAACTATACAAGAGAATATTCCAAGGGGATATTTTTCTAGATCATCAAATTGCTATTGTGATGCTATCTATTACTTGGACAATTTTCCTTCACCAATGAACATGACTAATTTGCAAAACAAATATGTTGCCATAAATGACAACCATGTTACTTACCTTATTTGATTGATTGGACATATTGCCAATAGTCTCCCCCTTTGGCATTCATGAAAATTGGCTAAGTTCCAAACATGTTGTCATACCAAATAAAACAAGTAACCATAATATAGTAAACAATAATATTGTATTCATGTTTTCAAAGGATTACATCCCTTATAAATTTGATTACAACTTATTGCCCCCCCTTACAAATTAAAATAAAAGCTTACTACTACATATATTTCCTTATTTTTCCTTTTACAATTTTCCATATATCTCCCCCTTTGATATCAATGACAAAAGGTGTAACAAAAGTCTATCAAAATTTGGTAGTTGCATCAAAACTTGGAGAAATAATCACTAAAATTGGTCTTCAACTATGCAAGGTGTTTCTTCCAACTATCTTTTAGTGCATCAAATACACTAATCAGCACACATAAGGCATATGCGACTAACTCTATTACATTCAAATTTGTTGCTACAAATTTGTCATATGAGGACTTTGCTAGCAAGTATTCCTCCAATTGATTTTCTAACAATGTTACCTATGGAGATAAATGATCTCTCAAAAGAGTAAATATTTTTAGAGCTTTCTCCTTTTCTTCTTGTAAATCCCTAATGCTATTATGAATAGCTTGCATTGCATGCTCAATGTTTACTAACTTCTGATTCTATCTCAGAAAGTTGTTAGTGAGCATTTGAAGCTCAGTTACCTTCTCTTTGATTTTCTCATCAAAACATTGAAGATTAATGTATGCCAAGTTGCACTTAGCATAAAATTGTTCTCTTTCTTCAATACTCTATATTAATATCTTAATGAATACATTCAAAGTTTCTATATCATTTCTTATCTTTGTGCACATGGTATTAAGGAGTTTACCATCATGCTTTGTTTGTGCTTGAATTTTAGCCACATTAGTGAGTGTTGTGAACTCATCATCAAAAGTTTTAAGCAAGATTGTTATGCATTGTTGAATGTAAATACGTGTTTCAATGGGCCTCACTATCTTTTCCATTCTATCCAGTACTAAAATCAAAGTCTTTTCAATGGACTTATCTGATATCTTCTTTCCAAGAAATTTGCTCAAAGAAGATAAGAGATTGTGTGCTTCATCTTCTTCATCTGACTGAGTTGTGTTGTTGTGACCAATGGTGGTGTAAGTGGTGTTACTACTACTAATGTCAAGGGTACATATGAAGTAGCTACTTCATAGCTAGGCTCAATTTTCTTTACAGAAGGTGCATCTTCTTCATTTGTATCCTGATCTTCTACTTCATCAAATGAGTTGCTATGATCCACAATATTGCCGACAATGTTAGCACCAAAACCCTTGAATGGATCCTATGTTTTTTTGACTATCACATTGGTATTATCTACTTGTATAGACTCACTGCTAATGGTGATATGTGGTGAATTACTAGAAATAGGTATTCTAGTTGGTTTCTCAAAACTATTGGGTGGACTATTTGCAATTGGACTTGCTTCCTCTATCTGTGCACACTCCTTAGTGTTTGGATTTCCTTCTCTAACTGCACACTTTCCTTAGGCATCTTTCTTGTCTTCTCTAGTTGCAGACTTACTTTAGGAATCTGGCTAGCCTCCCATGGTTGCAAACTTTTGTTAGGAATAGTAGACATAAATGTGACTATAGCCTCTTGTGTTTCCTTATTAACTTCTTCATAATTTCCTCCCATGAGGAGAATGGATATCTTTTTATTCCTTAACAAAGGTGCTATACCTTTTAGAATAACTACTATTTCTTCCTCATTATTTACAAAACATAAAATTTTTACCATATTAATTCTTATTTTCTTATCGTCCTCTACAACTCTGCTTTTTTAATTTAGCAATCTATTATACAAATCTTTAGGTATTTGACCTCTCATACTATCAAAACTTTTATCTTTTAGGATTATGTTCCTAAATACTACATTTTTAAATTATCTTCTATCCATATTATTATAAAAATCATAGTACTTATTCAATTGTACCAAATTATTGTCATTAATGATTTGCAAGTTAAGATTCTCTACCTGTGGCTTCCATGCTTTTTTCCTAGCTAAGGTCTTTGCTTCTTATTCAGCTGGTTCAACCAGTTTATCACTAGTTTTTTCCTCAAACTTAGAAGAACTAATCTAAAAGGTTCTTTTCTTGCTTGGACTACTTGTAGTCTACATCACTCTCTTCTTAGGATGATTTTTGGTCCTTTCAGGTCTTGTAGACTTCCTTGTGGTTGATGTTTCTTCAATCTTCACTAGATTCCTTAGAGGTTGCTGTTACACAACTACTATATAAGGTATAGAAGGTGTTTGTGCACTTGTTTGAGCAATTGTGACCTCTTTAGTAGGTCTTGCCACTGCAATGGGTGTAGGGGTCAAAAGCTTAGATTGACCACTAGCCTTCATTTCCATGGCTATCCCTTTCACCTCATCAAATTCTTTCCTAGTCATCCTAGATTCTTTCAAAATAGAATCAATTACTTTCTCCACCTTTTTCTTGCAATCCTTCATTATTTGACTAGTTTTAAATTCTTTCATTTTCTTAGAAGATGTCCCCATTCTAGGACATTCATAATCAACTTCAAAATGAAGGATTATCTATGCATACCCTTCAATCAATTCTTCACTTAGCTCATATCCTATAGGTTCAACAAACTTTACTCAAGGGACTACTACTTAGATGAAAGTGAAATTTGTTTCAACCATAAAACATAGCTCATCCTTATACTTCTCGACTAGCATAGGAGGTATCCTATAAATTTTCTTTATTTCAGCTTGGAAAGACTTCATTATTCTATCAATACCATTGTCTCTAATTTTTCTAGGTCTTCACCTATATGCTCAAGTGATTAACTAAATTGCACGCTCATTTTCATTCCAATTTGTGATTCTAGGCAACTTCTTAGTAGCATAGAAAAATATATGTGTTAATAGGGATTCAAACCTAAAGACTGCACTTCTTGATTTCTTGATTCTAGATATGTTATCCAACAACTGTGTTTGGATAATATCACACATATTAACCTCTTCACCTCTTACTGTCAAGTAAGCTACATGAAGAAATCCTATAGGGATTGAATCTATCCTAGATCCATGATTGTACTTATATCCCAAAAACTTACAAATGAGTCTCACTCCATCATCTTAATTGGTGTTGACTTTCATGTTTCTATCGTCAAAATATGTATTGAGATTTGCCTCAACTATCTTGTGCACATTTTAATGTTAACTGGATTGCATCCTTCATTGCTAAAACTCGTGACCTTGTGAATTAGGTCATTATTAATACATATGATAGAATCTACCAACCATAGATAATCATCATGTACTCTACATAGGATTATCCTTTTCCATTCATTATTATCAAAATCTATGTAAAACATATGCTAAACTAGGTTAAGTCATTCTAGGTATCTATGTTCAAATTTCAATGACAAGTCATTGCTACACATTTTCTCTAATTCCTTATGAATCTCTGAATCACCTATGCTTTCAATCTTGTAATAAATATACCCTCTTATATCTTTGATGTGAAGAACATTTTCTAGAACTTGTGAAAATACTCCAATAAGGTCATTAAGTAAAAAAAGAAATGGGTATTTCTTGAAATTGTACGTAGGTCTATTGCTTACATTGAAGACTTCTTGTCTTGCCATTCTTGAAAGATTATGTTCAATAATTTAGAAAATACATATATTTCACATATTAGGGTTTCTAGTGACTTTGTGTAATTGCAGGCTTCTTTAATTCTTCAAATCTTGCTTCAATCTCACACTTCAACTTTGCACAAGAAAATGATGTATGAAAATTAACTTGCATCCTTTAAATCTTTCACAATCTATACTTCACATTAAATGCATCTCTTCTACTAGTTTAGTGTAGTATCTCTATGCAACAAAGAGGTTAATCTTCTTACATATCCTTATCTTGATCTTATCAAGCAATGAACACTTCACTATAGACTTCTCTCAATGTCTACTATATTAATTAGCCCAGAAATTAGATAAAGCCTTGCTGAATATAGGATTTAGCTCATCCTTAGGCTTGTCCCTAGTCTTTGTTTCTTGGTATCAGGTTTAAATCTACTTGGTATGTTCTATACCAGAAAGAACTCCAACAAAATGGCGACTCTGCTGGGGAGTTCATGAAGAAATTCATTGATAAAAGGACAAAGATCTCTGGTGTAATATACTTCAGTCCAAAAATTTGCATACTCAGTTTTGTATGCAAGGTTTCATGTTTCCCAGTCAAGAATGTGTTCTTTCACTCTGTTAAAGGTGTGATGTTCCAAGGTTGTGTGTGAGTTTTTAAATACCTGTTATAAATTCTGGACCAGCTTGTTGTCTTATGCAAGCTAGGAAATTTTTTTCTCATTTAATGAGTGGCGACTCTAAAGTATATCTCTGCACCAGTGTAATTTTTGAAGTGAAGGGTATTGTGAAAGTTACAACAGTTGGAATGTAGATTTGAAGAAGTTATCTCAGGCCCTTGGCAGTGGTTGAAAGAAAAGGGTGATGTTGTGCAAGAGTTACTAAATCAAGCATGACTTGAATTTTTTGTTCTTTACAACATTGAAGAAGTTTGCAAGCATCACGGTTAAGGTATTTTTCTATTTCTTGAATTCCTTTTTCAAGAAAACAAAGTTATAGAAAAGGTTTTCTCCATCCAGTGATTTTGGCACTACGTAGGAGAAGTGTTTTATGTATCTCAACATATTCTATGAAGGATTGTTTCAGAAAGTGTATTTACATCTTGGAATATGTTAGGAGATTTAAGTTGGTAGATGGGTTTTCAGATCTACTGCATGTTTTAAATTTTGAAAGTTATTTTGGTGAGTTGTAAGTTTGCATAAGATGGCAAATTTCTGTTCACCTAGTGTGCAGTTCATTGACCAAAATCGTAGATCCTTTTCTACCAAGAGATACATGCCATTAAAGTTTAATGGTATCTATGGTTTCCCAAATGCCATCCCTGATGACATTAGAAAGCATTTGTCTAAATTCAGTGGAAACCATACTGTTTCAACTAGTTAGCATGTTCAATTTTTTAGTGACTTGATGGGTGACTATGAGATTCCCCATGAGGATGTATACATGAAATTATTTGTTCAGACTCTAGAGGGTGATGCTAGAGACTGGTTTTACTTTTTGCCAGCTTGTTCTATTTCATCTTGGAGTGAGTTGTATTCAACTTTCATGGAGCAATTCGGTGAGAGGGTGAACTTATATGATTCATTTGATAATTTTTTAAGGATTCATATTGAGGATGATGAGCTCATTCCTCAATTTAATATCAAATTTGTAAGAACCTTGAATGAGATCAGTGAGAAATGTAGACCGGAAGATAAGGTATGCCTAGTTGTTTACCTTGGTGCATTTGACAAGAAAATGAATTACCGGTTAAGGGATAAAGAACCTCAAACATTATAACAAGCCTTTATGAATGCTATGGATATTGAAAATAATTTAAAGTATGGACTTACTAGGAGTCATTTTTCTAAGGCAGCTTGCTTGTATAATGAAGACAAAATTAAGGAGCAATATTATGTTGAGTGTTCAAATACAGTTCAGAATGTCAACTCCCTTGCTGTAATGTATAATCAAATTGAATGTTCAAATCAGAACATGTGTGAAGAAAAGAATACGTCTATTGCAAATCAAGATGCATGTGTTTGTGATAATCCAGCAGTGGGTGTTGAGGTTGATTCACTTGACAAGTTATGTGTAGAAGATCTAAATGTACACTCGAAAGTGTCCCACTCTAAACCCTTCTATCCAAATGATTCCATGAGTTTGGAATGCTTGGATGCCGGCTTAGAGCTCCCTATCCATGGAGTGCAAGAGAGTGTATTTCAAGTTCAAGGGCTCTTAGATGAGCCTTAGAGATACTCTTCTTGCTAGTAAACCATGCAATGGGAGGTTCCAAAGACAAGATGCAAGAATGCAAATGTCCCAAGGAGTTCCTCAAGAATGCAATGTAAATGAAGATTAAGCTAGAATGAAATGTAAAGTGTAGCTATTCTAAGCATGTATGAGAGTGTTTCAATCCAACTATTAGACTATATGATTTAAGCTACATGTAAAAATGAAAGCTAAGCTAAGCTAGAATGCCATGATGCTATGGATGAGAGAATGTAGACAAGAAATAGAAGTTCTCCACAAAGCTCCAAAGAAACCTATTAGAAAACCTGCAGCATAACAATATTCAAAATGAGGATGGATTGAGGGGGAAAGCTCTCTCCCTTTTAAAGATGTATAGACGGTAGAGATCAAGATGAAGATGGTGGATGATCAACGGTGGAATTCAAAAAGAGGAGTGATCCATGTGCACACACAAGTCAACCAATAGAATATAAGTTGACTTGTCATATAAGACAAAAGTCACAAAGCCTTTTCTTTTAATTGCAAAATAGAAAAAGGACTTTATGTGTGCACTTTAAGTGGGTTAGAAGAATGGGGTCTTTTATTTAATTAAAAGGGGACATGTTCTTTTAATCAAATAATGAACTTAGGATAGCATAGTCAAACTATAGGTTATAATCAAATAAATTGATTATTAGCAATTTGGCTTAGGTAAGTGATTAAATTAATTTAGCCAAAATGTTAAAAAAGGGAGCTAATAGTCTAGATGACCATTTTTAGGTGATGACCATTTGCCCCTCTTTGACTAATGCGTGATCGATCTGGGAACACATTATGTCAAAGAAAATAGAAAGCCAAGTAGGCGGTGATAGATATAGATATCTTTCCAAAGAATGAAATGCAAAAATATATAGCAAGTCCTGAATGCACAGCCTGATAGTGGTAGTACTGAACACTAGGAAGAGAACAATGTTAGAATTCAAGAAGAATGTTAACACCTAGAAAAGTAGATAGAGTGAGAGCAAGTGAGAAGATCAAACAAATGCTCCTAAGAAGTGATAGAGTATAACAATCAGCAATAGAGTATTTCTGCCCCCTCGGGATCAAAATTGAAATGAGGTAAGAGTAAGCAGAAACTGGCTAGACATGAGAAAATTAGAATAGAGAAATGTCCAAGATGACAGATAGATGATTAGAACCCAAGAATGACTATAAGAAACTGATAAAATTCCCCAGTTTGACTAGAGTTGACCTTGAAGGATATAGTATAAAAATTAGGTCAAATCTAGTAGAGAGATGATTTGGATATGAAAAGGTGAATTGAAGTAGATATGAAGTATGGAAATGATGAAGACATGAAGAAATGAAGATGCCCCAGCGATGATTCAAAGATTAGACCTCAAAAGGTCAGCTAACTGCTCAGAAGAAAGTAGAATTTTAAAATACAATTTTGACCATCAAGATGAACTCGAATTTGGATTTCGATCCCGAAAATGAATCTAGGACATCAAAATTATTTAAGAGGTCAAAAATTTATATAATGTGATGACAAGATAGAAAAGAGATGAAGCGAAAGATTAAGAAGGTGAAAAGACATGAACAAGAAGAAAGTAAAGAAATATATGAAAGGAGTTAGCTGATATGTCCACAAAAAGATGAAGAGAGAGCTCTCCCCATATGCAAGAATGCAAGACTAAGCTAGAAAATGAACCTAAAATGCAAGCTAATATGCAAAGTGGTTTACCAGCAAGAAGCGCATAACATTTAGACTCTTAATTTCATCATTGAGCATTTATTAGGGACATCATGAGATCATACAACCATCACTAGTATAACTATGAGGATATGAATATGATCGATATCAGATAGGTATGTGGAAATCCAATCTAAGCATCAGAGACATGTAAGTCAAGATAACTACGCGATTAGATTCCCTAAGTTTAATTTAGCAATATTACACCTGTATCAAGGCATTAGTGCCAAGATAAACCCCAAGTTTGGTCTTGCAAAATAGTCAAGGATGATACATTTGTAAGTCAAAATGTTGAATAGGTCAAGCATAAATGCTTACAACACTATAGACAAACAAAGTATACCCACAAGCAAAAATCAAGAAAATATGTCCCATGCCCCCAGTCTTCTAGTCAATGACATCCTTGAAAGACTATTAGGGAGGGAATACATGGCAAAGAAATCATCATAGACAGCACACAAAGTAGATAAATGTCAGCATAGCTCAGTCGTTTAAGTGTTAAAGTGTGTGTGTGTAAGTCACTTGGCCATTTCTTCCAGACTTGATTCTGATAGTGAGAAATATCACGACATCGGAGATCGTAGGTAAACTATCTGAAAAGTGTTGAAAAACACTTGATGTCAAAGTGGGGGAAGTGTTGAGAAACACTATTTTGTGAGTTTTCAAAGAAACCCTAATGCACAAGAATACCTCAATAGGCTAAGTAGCTATGCCCCCGAGACGAGGATAAGAAACAATTCCAAGCTAGGAAATGTGTAGCAAAATAGATGATTGAGATTGGTAGACATAGGTGCAAGGGTCTCAAGTAGCGCATGTTTCCAGGTTTTCACCACTTTAACAGTTTTTTTTTTTTTTTTTTTTTTTTTGTGATACATCAAAGTGAGGTTTTCACTAAGATGATCATTTTTTTAGGACATTTTCTGATTTTTAGGATTTTTTAACATCATATATGATTTTTTGGATTTTTTAGAAGGTTTTTAGAGATTACTAGTTCTCGAGCAAGATCACATCATTTTCTCCCAATGTCTAGCAAGGTGTAGGACATGATGGAGCAGAAAGTTGGTGGATAGACAAAGATGGATAAGAAAGGAGTATGAAGCAAGTGAAAGTGATCCTCAAGAACTGACTCCTCAAGAGTACCCAAGCTAGGGAAAGAGGTGAAATAGTCATATGAAGCATGTTTTGGATAAGCAATGGAAGTAATGAGAAAGATAGCATGTAGGATAAGCAATGAAGCCAACAAGTGAGATAGCATGAAGTGTGTAGTCCAAAAGAGTAGCCATGTCAAGAGACCTATAAGAACCATGTTTCATTTATTATGATCAATACCAAGGGGTCAACTAGATAGTATAGCAATGGGATAAAGAAATAAGAATAAAGCTCAAGATAGAGGCTATGAGTGAATGGGAGAGCACAATAGAAAATCTCATGGATAAGATAGCCAATATGCAAAGATAGCTCAACATTTTCAAGATCAAAGAGAGAAGAAGGGATAGATGGATGATGGAAGAATTACGCATGATGCCTGTTTGCTAGGTTTTCATGATGGTACTTATCCAAGGCGCCACAAGATATAGTTTTAACCATAGGATAAATTTATTTCTCTTTACTTTTGCTACCAAGGTGCCACAAGAAGTGGTTTTCACCAAGGCACATTTTCATTTTTTTCATTTTTTCATTTTTTTTTATTTAAAAATTTTTAGAAAGAGCTCAAGCTTTTTGAATGTAGATAGTGCTCCTATAGAAAAGACAAGTCATGATAAGCTAAGGCCATAGAAAGGTATGCTCAAAGATGTTGATAGGGTGATGAAAGAGAAATGGTAGTAGGAAGAGTATATGGAGGATAATAGTTCATGTATAGAAAGTAAGTGTAAGCTTTAGAGGATTTCATGAGGGTAGTTGAAATATTGGACAAGATCAACATTGACACACACCTTGAAGGGTATTGGAATGATGGAGGAATCATGGATGAAGTAGCTTGAGGTTTAGATGTATAAGGTGGTAGAAGAGATTTGGAAAAAAGTGGAGTGGAAGACTTTGGAATATTTTTAGAAATATTTTTGGAAGAAGATGGAATGGAAGCCTTTGGAAGCTTGAATGTCAACTTTGAAGTATTTTCAGTATTCAAGTCTTTTAAAAGAGACTTGGGAATCCATATAGCTTTAGATTTTCCTTTGGATGCTTCAAAACACATTTCTTCAATAATGGGTTTAGGAAACCATATTTTCTTTGATTTAGCTTTTTTAATAGTGGACCTTTGTGGTCTCTTTTGTGCATTTTCCTTCTTAGCATTCACATGTCGATTAGATGGGACATAGTGATCTTCATTTTTCAATGGATTCTTATGTTTATTCTCACTTCCAAAAGACTTGGGATTTGTGGATGAATACGACTGATATGACTGGTTTAGATGGATAGATGGGTGAAAAGTCATCAAGGATGAGTGTCTTTGTTGATCTTGAGGTATGATGGGAGAGCTAGGAGTGGAAAGTGTAGGAGATGAAGGAACATAAGGTCCTAATATAGATGGAATGTTTGAAGGCTTCAGCTCTAATGGATGAGGACCAAGGATAGAATTAGGATATGCAAATGGATAGTGAAAAGGGATATCAACATCTTTAGAGTGAGCAACATGGTCAAAGCCATCAATAGATTCATGAGTAGCTTTGATAGGAGTAACATTTTTAATAGAAGCACTTGAAGCTTGAGCACAGTTTTGAAGTGGATATTGAGAAGTAGAACATGAGGGGATGCTTTGATCTTGACAAGTAGCCTTGGATAGCATATGAAGAGAACTTTTCTCATAATTTTCACTAAGCTCAAGGGAGATAATGGAAGTGGTATCTTCATCATACTTAGGAGGTGGAAAAGTTATAGGATATGGAGGGGAAAAATCTTGAAAGAGATGAAAGGGTGCTTGATCTTGATCTTTCTTGACATTTATAGCTTTTTCTTTTTGAGAGTCCTCTTGACATGGAGCCACTTCTAAGGACAAGGGAGAATGAAGAGTGAATGGAATAGTGCTTGGATTAGACATAGTAGTGCATGAAGGTTGAGGATGTTTAGGATTAGTAGCATGGAAAAGGTTTGCAGCCAAGTGAAGGTTAGCTTGAGTTTCTTTTAGAGGTAGCCCTTGAGGGTACACATATTGCATATGGAAAGCACTAGGTTTTTTGTTTGATAGAGGCATGTTGGAAAGCTTTGAAGTGTTGGGAGATGCATGAGTGTTGGAAGAAGTGGAAGATGTAATGGAGCCACTACTAAACATAGGTTCATCAATGTAATCTTGCTCAAGAGAAGTATCTTCACCACATGAGTCACTAGAGGTTCCAAGATCAACAATCTCATCATCAATGAGATCTTGGATTTTATGTTTCAGCTCTATACAATCAAACGTAGCATGGTCATTAGATTGATGATAGGCAGAATAGGTATCCAAGAATGGATTTCCATATGAGCTAGACCTAGGTAACATGATGATCTTATTGCCAAGAAGTTTTTGCAAAGTGTCATCATAAGAATCTTCCAAGGGAGCAAAAGTTCTATTAGAAGTATGTCTAGGATCTTCTTGTTGTTTCTCAAGTGAATAGAATGCATTCATGTCTTCATCATTATCTTGGTCAAAGATAGGTCCATCATGAAATTTTGGAATAGGCTCAAAGTAGGTATCACTTGCTTGACCTCTAAAGAGGTCTTTAGATCTAGAAGATGAAGACATTTGATGTCTTGAAGTAGAGCATGTAGACCTAGAAGAAGAGGATGACCTCAAAGAAGGTGACTCACATGCATGTAAAGACCTTAAGGAAGATTCATGTAATGATGCAATCTTCTCCTCTAATCTTTTCTCAAGTTTAGACTTCATTTCTATCATGCGCTTAGAAAGATGAAGGTAAGAAAGATCATTTGTCTCTTATAGTTCTTTGTATTGTGCATATAGAACTTGAAACTCTTTAGTGACATGGAGGATATCATGATCATCTAGATTTGGTTGAAGTTTGGTAGCACAAGTTTTAGATCCCATAGTTTTAGATGCAAAGCCAAGCATAAAATAGTCTATAAAATAACTTGATGTTGAAACTATAGGAGGTAGAGTGTTCACTTGCCAAGATAGTAGAAAGAGATTAAAGTGACTTGTCAAACAATATGTCCAAGAAACTTACGACGTGAATGACTCAAGTCAATAGCTAGGCAAGATGCCCAAATAGCCAAATAGATAGAGCAAGCAGGGTGACAAGTGAACAACTCTCCAACCCAAGAGTGTAGTCAAGAAATCAAGGTAACCATTTTAGCAAAAGGATAACTAGCAAGCATGCATAGACCATGAAGAAAAAAGACCAAGAGCACTATAACCAAAGAACCACTTTAAGCATGTTCAAAAACTAGAGACATAGCAAATCAAAGTCAAATGATGAGACTCCCCTTAGCAAGCAACACAAGAAAATTTTTGCATTTGATGTTTTGACTTGGTTGACAAAGTTTGACAATAGTTGATAGCATAACAAGTTTGATGTTCAAAATCAATTTCTTTCCAAGCAAGATAGTGACACATGGAGTAGTCTTCAAACAATCAAGCAAGGGACAAAGCAACCTTGCATGATACAAGCATATGTGACGTCTCAAAAGAATTTCCTAGAATTATTGTCATGTGTATGTTCAAAAGATTTTCACAAGTATACCACATTCGAGAACACATCAAGCAATATCTACCTAGAAGTCATGGTTCATTACTCAACAACTTGGCCCACGCTTGATGCTCCTTTGCCTCACACCAAGTGGTTTCCCACAAGAGATATTGGCTTTGTCATGGAAATGCCATAAGCATAACCAAGGGAACACATATGGTGAGTGTAAATCTTGGGGTGATCCGGGTAGTCCACTAGGATCAATCTTTGCACCAAGAAGTTGAGCGGCTAAAAAAGGTATTTACTAACTTAGGGTGTTTAGATAGGGCTTCCATTCATAGTGTTCCTCTTGCTCCCAATTACGGGACACCTCACCTTGCGATGAGTAACCGATCTCGCGATCACAAGAGTACCTTAAGCATTCTTGCCTAGTGATCTCCCTATGGTCGAAATCCCATAAGCAATCACACTAGGTGAAGACAAACACTATGTCTACCAAAATTTTGTGTCCTTGGTATCCTTGAGTTTATAGTGGGTTGGAAGAGCCAGGTAATCGGCTTATCCCCACTTGGGTCGTTCCTCTCAGGTTGTCCGAGAGCAGGCCCTCTAAAGGATTCTAACTACACAAAGTAGATCAACTTTTGGAAGTCAAGATTTCTGGTTCACCACAAGGGTGAAGAGCATACTCTCCTATTCCAATTGTTTTCTCCCAAATATGCCAAGAAGATTCAGTTACCCCTTGCTTTTGAAACCAAATGGCAAGTCAAGATTTCTGATTCACCACAAGGGTGAAGAGCATACTCTCCTATTACCAAAAGACTCCAATCACAAGTTTTATGTGCCTATAAAAAATAAACAATTAGTCAATGCCACACATGAAAATAAAAAAGTAAGAAATTTTGAGTTTTTATGCTTTGGGCAGCCCTGCAAACAATGTTAGTAGCCCTTGCGCATTTGAAGCTTTGACATGCGTTCTTTCTATGCAATGTTTCAATTTCTTTTCATAAGGATGGCAACCTGTAATCACAACTTGTTAGCACCAAAAGTTAGTGTGAAATAACATAAAAATTTGCAATAAAAAGTGGTGAGTTTCCTAAAAAACCCAATTTATCTTCCAACCAAGTGCATGCAAAGAAAGTGCAAGTTAATCACAAATGCTCTCATTTTTACTCTTTGATTTTGACCTAGTCAACAAGATTGGACTTGTTTACTATGATTTTGTATCCAAAAATGAAAATGAAAAGAAGAGACCCTTCTTAAAAATCAGAGAGATTTCCAAAAATGCAAGAAATTTTAAAAAATCTCTTCATTTACGCTCTAGAGATCAATTTTGTCAAAATAGACCAAATTTATCAAATCGAGTTTTTGATATTTAATACGACTTCAAAATTCAAAACACAAAAAAATAACCCTCATTAGAATTGAAAAAAATTTCTGAAAATGTAAGTTTTTAAAAAAAATTCGCTGATTTGCGATCAGAAACAACTTTTTATGAAAAACAAAGAAAAACTCATAACTCCCAAAAATCACATCAAAATGCTCTGCAAATTAGACTGAGACATTTTGAGCATATATACAACATGCAAAAAATATTTTAGAACCAAACTCCAAGCGGTTTAAAAGATATGATCAAATCTTTAAACCAACTAAGTTTTTGACCTTCAAACCAATTTACTTATAGGTTGGCCTTAAAATCAAAGTGATAATTCTACAAAAGCATTTGATTAGATCCAATATGCTGCTGTAAAAAACTAGAGATGAAAAATAAAAGCAAATGGAGCTAGAAACTTGATTCAAACCCCACGGTGGGCGCCAAAAATGTACACTCGAAAGTGTCACACTCTAAACCATTCTATCCAAACGATTCCATGAGTTTGAAATGTTCGAATGCCAGCTTAGAGCTCCCTATCCACGGAGTGCAAGAGAGTATATTTTAAGAATAAGAAGGCTCTCAGATGAGCCTTAGAGATACTCTTCTTGCTAGTAAACCATGCAATGGGAGGTTCCGAAGACAAGATGCAAGAATGCAAATGTCCCAAGGAGTTCCTCAAGAATGCAATGCAACTAAAGATTAAACTAGAATGAATATGGAAAGTGCAACTATTCTAAGCATGGATGAGAGTGTTACAATACCATTATTAAGCTATGTGAGATTAAGCTACATGTAAAAATGAAAGCTAAGCTAAGATGCTATGGTATGAGAGAATGTAGACAAGAAATAAAAGTTCTCCACAAAGCTCCAAAGAAACCTGTTAGAAAACCTGCAACATAACAATGTTCAAAAGATGGATTGATTAAGGGGGAAAGCTCTCTCCCTTTTAAAGATGTATGGACGGTAGAGATCAAGATGAAAATGGTGGATGATCAACGGTGGAATTCGAAAATAAGAGTGATCCATGTGCACACACAAATCAACCAATAGAATATAAGTTGACTTGTCATATAAGACAAAAGTCACAAAGCCTTTTCTTTTAATTGCAAAATAGAAAAAGGACTTTATGTGTGCACTTTAAGTGGGTTAGAAGAATGGGGTCTTTTATTTAATTAAAAGGGGACATGTTCTTTTAATCAAATAATGAACTTAGGATAGTATAGTCAAACTATAGGTTATAATCAAATAAATTGATTATTAGCAATTTGGTCTAGGTAAATGATTAAATTAATTTAGCCAAAATGTTGAAAAGGGGGCTAATAGTCTAGATGACCATTTTTTGGTGATTACAGGTGTTGAGGTTGATTCACTTGACAAGTTATGTGTAGAAGATCTAAATTCAATTGTTTCTTTTCCATTTGATGATTTGCCTTGTGTTGAGAATGAAATCAATTATGATGTTGCAAGGCATTCATCTCTATGTTATGTTGGTAAAGAAGCTTAAAGTTGTGTTTCAAGTGATGCTAACATGGTTTTTGATTTGGTATATGATGAAGAAGTGTCATATGAAGAAGAATGTGAATCAAGACTATCTCAGTCATAGAGAGAAGAACAGAATGTTAAAGGTGATATAGACAAGAATGAGGATGGTGATGATGAGATGTCTTTATGTGAGTTAGATGCAAAAGAAGAAAAAGAAAGCAATGATGGAATGGAATGTTCATATGAAAGTGAAGATATAATTTGCTTTTTCAAATCTGACAGTGAAGATGCATCTCAGTCTTCACACTGCACAAATCAGTTAGTCAATGAAGAATTTGAAAATGATTTGTCTTCCAGCTATGAAGATAAGGAAATGGTGAATTTAATTGATGATAGTGATTCTGACTCTATTTCTTCTTCATATGCCAAAAGTTCTCATGAAAATGGTGTTGGTAGTGGTTTCAAGGTTTATTCTAATGCTTTGTATGATCAAGACTTTGATGATGACCAACTTGCTTTTTGTCAGAGTGTTCAAAAAGGATCCCTCCATGGAATAATCAATCCATTATTTGAAGAGGACAGAAAGGTTTCAAATTTATAGGAAGATGATTTTAATGCTGATATACTGTCATATTGCTGTGACAAGTCAGACTGTGCTTCTTCCATTGATGACAATGATTATTCTAATGATGTAGTATTTTGTGAGTTTGAGGATGAGGTGCCTGATGAGGTTTCCTTTGAAGATGAACCAGCACTTCATGATGAGTTTAATAATGTTTCACATGAGGTAAGAGATAATCAGTGTTTTAGCAGTCATGATGATGGCGAGGTGTTAGATGAAGTTATTATTGAAGATCTATCGACACTTTTCTTGAAGATTTATAATGAATATTTTAATGTGGCTAATTTATTTGCTGATTATGAAGAATCGGAACAGAGCCCTAGATTAAGTCCAATAATTGACATGAATGACATTGGTGATAGTGAATTTGGATATTCATTTGAATGTCAACCAGCTATACATGGAGATACATAGTTTCAAGGTGTGTCTAAATTTTTTCCCAAAATTGATAGCATGCATAATTCATCTGTAGAAGAGAGTTATCAGTTTGATCCTAGTATATATGAGCATGTTGATCCCTATTTTCATAGTGAGCATTATATTAAAGAAGTGCCTAATATGCACTATGAAAGTCAGGATAGCTACTTTGTTTTACTAGCTAAGATGGTCAAGGATTTTATTATGATTGATAAAACTAATGAAGGTTTTAGTTTACCTTAGAGAAATATTAATGAGAATCAAGTTTTTGACAGAGGTAAGAAGTTTGAAAAGGTTTGGGTGGCTCGGGGTCACTAGCTTGTACAGTTAGAATAGTTTCCTTGTTTTCAAAATTTTGTTCAAAGAAAGTTTTTGAGTGGTCTTCTTCTCCCAGAGATCTGATTCCTTGCCATGCCCACAAGGGGCATGCATCCTCGGACAAAGCCATTGTTGGTGCTCAAAATTACACTTCCATTTTGAGTACCTAGTCCAAGTTTTGAGCCCCTATAAATGCTTTTCATGCTTGTGTACCCAACTGTGGAAATAAGGCCTAAGTGGTGTTTTATGTTTCTAACACCCTTCATTTAGCCTAAACATATGTTTTGTAATGTTAAAATGATATCTCGAGCCATTCAGCGAAGTTCCTTTTTGAGTGGTTCTCAGTTCTGCATTTCCTACCTGAGTGTCAAACAGTGACACAAAGCCATTTTTGCATTTGAATATCTTTTACCTGGTTATGTTTCATGATTTTACACTTTGGGGATGTTTAGTATCCATATCCAAGAACCTATGTTCAAGTTTTCAAGTTATTTCAAATTCGTTTGTCTAGGTTTCGAACCTCTCAAAGTTGGTCTGTTACCTCTTTTGTAAATTTGCAAATTGTGCATATTCCCAGGTAGCCCTGTTTGATAAACTATAACTTTTGACCAGTTGACCCAAGTGAGAAAATTACTTTTGCATCATATTCTAAGGGTCAAAGACTTTCTACATTCCATTTTTGAGCTTATGACGAATCCATTTGATCAGTTTTCAAATGTGATTCCATTTGCAATTTTTAAAGTTTCACTGGTAGTCAGAGATGCAGATTGATCAAGAGCCCTGTTTGAGGCATCATGACTTTAAACCTATGATTGGTAGGATTGAATGGTTTGTTCCCCTACATTCTACTCTAGAAATACTTTGAGTGTGCCAGTTTATAGATCTTGATGAATCCATCTGCATACAATTCCAGGGCCATTCCATTTGCCAAAAACACCTTGTTACTGTTGATCACTATCCTGCATTTCTGAGTAGCCATCTTCAGACGCTCACCAATTTTGCGCCGTGATTCATCACGAGCCCAAATCACAGAATCATACTCTCCTCATGACATAGAACAAATTCCCTAGTTTTCAGAATCTCAAGTGCCCGTTTACCCAGTTTTCGAGGCTCAAACCAAACACAATTTTTATGTTTTTGACATGTGTATCTGCAGGCACTTTGAAGTAGGCATGTTCGGAGGTCGATATCTTTCAACCCCGATATCGTCATGCAATGATATCTTGCAGGCCTGTAGAGCATCTTAGAGAGATGATATATCTAGAGTTTTAGAGCTCTATCAGACGTTTAAATTAGTTTTTAAAGTTAGGCAACATGCCTCTTGACAGATTTCATAATGGTGTCGGAATGATTAAAATGAGTTTTTTAATGGTCAATTTGTGATCAAATTTGATGCCCAGTCAGTTCGAGGATATTAGTAGATCAATTCCAGGAATCAGTTGTCCGAAAATGAAAAAATTTTAGCTGGACCCACTTTGGGGTCCAACTGATTCCATCAGACTGATTGAGGATCTGTGCAAGTCGAAATCTTTGAAAGGGGATATGGTTTGAAGATGGCACCGACAAATCCAAAGAATCAGTTTTCTGGTATTATGGTCTACTTCATTGCGATAGGACTATAGCCTCACATAATTCAGATATAAAATAAATTACAACAATTGGGCACTGGAATTAAGATCATATTTCTCGAAAAGTAACACATGTATTTGCTGCAAATTTTAAAGCCTATGAATGACTCAAAAGACTAAAGCAGGATATCTTATCTTACCAATGGCTAGAAGCCCACGCAGAAAGAGGGGACAACACCAGCAAGAGCAGTGTCAATGTGATTGGCCGCATCAAAGACTCCAAGCTATCTCCAAGGTTCCACATTAGCAGCAGATGCCCACGCATATAATCATGAATGATCCATGTTTTGTAGGGGTGGCTTAGCACATTAGATGGCTTCAAAAATAGAGCCTCACGTTTTCAGCAGGGTAGGCGTCAATGAGTCTCCACGTGGCTGGAAATGGAAGCTCACGTTAATGGCAGAGAGAGCTCACGTGGAGAATGTAGGGGGTCTACACGTCCGAGGAAAGGAGTTCCTCACATCATGAGGGAAGAAGGATCCATGGGCAGCCCACATTTTGAATATGGCATTAACAGCAGGAAGATTGCTGCCTAACCTGAGTTTTAGCGTCCAAAGGGCATGATAGGACAAATTTCATTGGAGTCTCACGCAAAGGAAAGAGGGCATTGGGAGTTCAAGGTATTACCACGTGTACATCAGAAAAATGGGGAGCATTCATTGACAAGCAGGGGAGGCGTGAAGAAAGAAGCCCAATCTGTTGCAAGGAACATAGGGCAATATTTGTCCCACATAGTTTGTGTGCTTAAATATTTAATCTTTAAATTAAAAAATGCACACCTTTTATACTGCCTTAAGAGACATGGCTTATAATGCCAAGACAGGCTTGGAGGACCCTGCGGGTTAAAGGGATGTTATTTTGACCCACAAATTGCTCATCCTATCGTATGATCGGGGGAAGGAAGTCTGGGCTCGTGCGATCATACGATACTATTGTGTGGTCAGCAAAGAAAATTTGTGGTCACCCGATGCTACGACGATTTCGTGAAATCGTAAATGAAAAATAAAAGGTCCCCGATCCTACGACTTAGTTGTAAGATCAGGGAAAAATTTTTGGTGTCTCGCGATGCTCTGCCCAGTCGTGTGATCAGAGGCTCCAGAATGAAGAGGCCTGATGTTACGGTGATGCCTTGTCGTAGGGGCCCGCCAGATATGATATCCAATGAAGAGGTGACATGTGGCAGATAGATATGATATCCAATGAAGAGGCGACATGTGGCAGATAAGAGAGAGGAAAATGATTTTAAAAATTAGATCTCAGAGGACTTCAGCATTCAGATTATACATTTGATATGATTTGAAATATTTATGAGTTTTATATAGTTCAGACTATATTAAATTTTTAAATTTTTTAAATTTTAATGGCCTGTTTCAGTCTAGGAGTCAAAATTTCAGAATGCTCTCTGGGGCCTGTTTTTAATCAAAAATATGGAGTGTAATATACCATTGGAACTAAGAAAGAGCGAAATTTCCATTTCTATAGTCAGAATTTGCACAAGTATCAGCAAGAACCAGCTATAGGCAGTTTTCTGATTTTGAGGATATCATGGTGAATTGTGAAATTTAATGTTGTAGATGAAATTGCAACCAAATATAGAGATATTTTCATCATTCTTAACTTCTCCAACAAGTTTCAAAAGTGATTTAATGGTTTTAAAGGCAGTTGGAGCAGTTATGGTTTTTGATAACAGAACAAGTTGCATTTCACGGAAGATCAGACATGACATGTTGAAATCAGATTTCTTGGAAATATATCAGATATTTTATGATCATTTATGGTTTTCAAAGTGCAGGTAGTTGGAAGAAGATCAGTTTCAACAACTCCAAATGAAGACATTTCTTAGTGGGACAGATGTCAAC
Source organism: Cupressus sempervirens (assembly GCA_028749045.1). Taxonomy (NCBI): domain Eukaryota; kingdom Viridiplantae; phylum Streptophyta; class Pinopsida; order Cupressales; family Cupressaceae; genus Cupressus; species Cupressus sempervirens. The sequence continues at coordinate 269,722,618 of CM053791.1, read as the reverse complement.
GACAAATCATTCTTCCGAAGAGATCTTCTTTCCTATATATCTCCCTTTTCTACTCTTTGTAAGGGTTCCAATTCTTTTGAAATTTTCTGAGGGTTGTGGTACCGGGTTCTAATTTTTTAAAGATTTTGGGTGGATTGTGAGACCACAAGTCTGGTTCCAATTTCCTGAGTTTTCACATGGTTGTGATACCAATTTTCTCAGTCTGATTTTGTTATGATCAATAGCATGTTGTATTCTTTTTGAAGTACAAATATATTACACAGTCACTCCTTTGTGTATTTTCTAAATTTTTGTATGCAGATGATGTATTATTTTCAATGGAATTAATGCAAAGAGTTTAACCTTATTAGTTTCATTCTGATTCTCATCTCCTGCCTCTGTTATTTGCAATGTTCTGTGCTTAAGAACCAAGGTCTTGAACTCAGTTGCAATCATTTAAGGTTGTATGTCATGATAAACTTGTTGTTGGAACAAAGAATCCAAGTAAGTGCTTGTTTACATTGACAGGATTGTGGGTTACATGAGGAGGATATCATCATAAGTATGAGAGTTTTAGTGAAGACTGATGTCTGTTTGCAAGTCAAATAGATAGATCAAATGCCTGAATATGTGAGCACATTTCAGGTATCCATCTGTATGTTGAAGATTTAGTTGATGCCCAATGGATAAGGGACTGGTTAGCTTGAAGGATACATGTTCTCTGTTGTTGCAGACCTGGTTATGCTGAGAAACCAAATCAAAATGAATATCAATTTCCCATTTTATATTTTGAAGAACTAGAATTGTAGGTCATGGCTTATTTGTGGCTGCTTTCCTTGGTTATAATTAGCTACTATAATCAGGAGAATTACTAGCAAATTGAAGAAGAATATTGACCATATTTGCTATAGAGGGTAGTCTTGTAGTGAAGTATCAAGATAAATCAGACAAATCCCTTAGGTTTTCCCGCCTTGGCCTAGCAGAGGCTAAAGTGAAGTGAGTCTGGTTGACTCTGTTAATTGGCCCAGAACTTAGATAAAGCCTTGTTGAATATAGGATTTAGCTCATCCTTAAGCTTGTCCCTGGTCTTTGTTTCTTGGTATCAGGTTTAAATCTACCTGGTATGTTCTTTACCAGAAATAAATCCAACAACTACCATGGCAATACTATTAATTTCACTAAAGTATTTATTTAATCCTTTGAATTAAGATCAATAGTGAATTGACATACAACTTGACTTAATTGCATTCAATTGAATAAGCCTTTCTCATACAATCTCAAGTTAACCAGATAATGAAAATGGAGACAAGATTCAATCAGAAAAGATGTGGGGATAGTTCATCTTTGTATTAATTCTATTTTGAAAAATTGTATATAGTTGAATAAGACTCTGAATGACAAGTTGATGTATTCTCGTAAAACTATAGGAAAATATATCACAAAGTATACATCAAGAAAAGATGAACTGAACAGACTTAGTAAAATCTTAGAAAGATAATAATTTTGACCGTTTATCTAGCCCTGGAATCTCACTTATATATTGTGAGATGCAACAAGCTTCAGCCATAGAGAACTGGTAGCTATCCTTATTAACAAAAGATATTTACATTTTATAGCTATCACAAAAGGACAAAATTGTGTGTAACAAAAAAATGTTACATCAAACTATTCTTTTGGTGGCCCCATTTTTTGTTACATTCTTAAAGGCTATGAATTCCATGATTGGTTCTTTTTCTATTCTAATAGCTTGAAATATGTGGCTATCAAGCTTGCTAATGATGTGTCATGTTCTGATGCTTGCAAGTTAACCTCAACTTGGGGATCTTCATTATCTTCATAATGAATTGTTAGGGTAATAGTTGTTTTTTGAGTCCTTAGCTACCCCATGATCTTCTCCCACCTATTCCAAAGACACAAATCCTTCTTTCCATTTGTTGAAAATAGTGTCATTAGGCCAATCAAAATTTAGGATTTCCTACTGCACTTTTATTACAGAATTTCCATTTTTTTGTATTTCAACAAAATATTTTTTAATAACATTTTAGAATAATTATACTTTGTAAAATTATTCATTGGTTATTGCCCATAGTAAATGCCCCTTTTCATTTATAACATTATTCATTCTATGGCAGAATAGTTCATCTAATTCCTTTTCCCACTCATCCTTTTCTTTTAATTTTTCAATCTTTCTAAGTACAATGGGAAAAAGATCAAACTTCTCTACTATATGCTTGGAAAGACACATTTATATTCTCTTCTATATAGAAACCTATTTCTCATCAAAGTCTTTCAAATTACTAAGTATATCAAAAAAATTATGTATTTGATGACATGATAATTGGATGATGGAAATACACATAATAGTAATATCATCATTTCATTCATTCCATTTTTGCACAATGGGCTTCAATTTGTCTTGATCGCCATTTATTTCATCCAATATCTCTAGGATTTTTGCCAACTAGTCATAAAAAGTTGGCCAATCAATTTTATCTACTAAGTACAAAATTGTTTGTTTGAGCTTCTCCTCATATTGATTGTTCAATTCAACATGCATTTACCATAATTTATTCTTTTCTTCTTCAAATTCCTCTACATTGTAGAACTTAGGCCTCCATGGGGTAACAATGGGGGTGGATTTAAATGGTTCTTAGGGAGCAAGGATATACAATTTTTGGCCTGCTGTGTTCTCCCATTTTCCTCTTTCTAAGCTATTTGTCCATTTGGGATACTTGATTTTTCAATAATTGTATTTTCTTTCCTCTTTCCTCATATGCCTTAGGTATTTCTTTAAACTTGGTATTGAGTTTTAAGAATCTACTCTTTTCCCTCCTAGTTACCACATCCCCAAAATTTAACATATCTCGAGCCATTCTTGTAACCTACTGACTATCTACTTCATCAGTCATGTATACCGTAAGAGCACCAATATGTTCAACACTTGAAATTTCTTGCATTCTAGTCTAATTCTTTTTTTTAGTAGACCATATGACCAGGGATTGATGATCATTACTAAATTTTATTTCCATATGTTCTTGTAATATTTCTTCTTCTATTTTGTATTGCACATCCATTTTCCTTTTCGATGGAGTCAAAAATCATAACATTAGCTATGTCCCACTCAGGAGAAACTAGGACATATTGACTTTTTACCTAACTATCTTCTAGCCTCATGTGTTAGCTGGGAAAAGTCCATCAAAATTTTGGCCTAAACCTCTTCTTCAAATTCAAAGTCAGATTTTCTTGGTTGCTCTACTTTTATTGTTTTACATTTTCCCTCAAAATTTACTATATTTCTCCTCCACAAAATTTGTGCAAAGTCCCTAGATCTAACAAAATTTTCATCATCTATGAACTTTTGGAAGGCTTGAGCAATGATAGGATCTGTCTCCTTACCTTTGTAATCAGCAACAATGAGGTTAAAAGATGGCATAGGGAGCTCCTTAGGCACTCCTCTTTCTATATCAGCAATGGTAACAATGATATCTCTTTCTTCACCCACTTGTCTCAATTTTTCTCTCACGGATGCTTCATCTTCTATCATGAGTGGAGTTTGAGATTGTGAATATTCTCCTACATGAGAAGAGGATCCCTATTCTAATCTCTATCTCTTGGGTAAATGGTGTTAAGTGGACTCTCTGGTCTTGGTATTTTGTAGTGGGGAACATGTATATTCTAAGCCACAATATATCCTACCCTCCTTTGTAATATATATTGGCCTGGAGTAAATAGCATTCTACTATTTATCCTTCTCTCCACCTCTACTACTTTATCAGGATATGCTTTGACTAAGATGTTGTTCTTTTCATTAATAGTTTTCATTCTCATAGCAAAATTGTTCATCAATACATTCATTTTGCCCCCCCAATACTTCTTATCTTTCAAGGGGTTATAATCGGGAACAAAACCCTTAATAAATTCTAGAATTTTACTAAAAAATATCCATTTTTCTTTTCTAACTTTTTGCTCCTATAATGAAAAAATATTCCTAATAACATCTTCTGGGAAGTACACCTTTTGTGTAATAGCCTTAGCTTCAGTTCTCTCCCTTAAGAGGTCATAAAATCCCTCTAGATCAATGTATCTTGCATGGGATTGGGCCATATGATATCTATCCAAAAAAAATGAAGATTCCTCCACCCTTTCTTAACAAAAACAAAGAATGACAACAAGGAAAAATATGCCTTTAGTTTTCCCTATCATATCACTTTCCTCAATTGTTACAATCTGTCATAGCAATTCTACAATTCCTATCTTTAAAGGCACATGGAAAGGTAAAATATGAGGTTTTCTCAAGAAACCATAGACCGTAATCACAGTGGACATGTTATATGGGATTATGTCTCCCCATTTATGACTAACTAAAAGTCCCTTGGCATGGTCCTTGACTTTGATTAGTTCTAGTAGAGACTGTGGGATCCTTCGACTATCCCCTCTCAAGAGAAATCTAAGCCTTGATGCAAAGTATTTGTCAAATTTAACATAGCTGGCATCCTTGACTTCCCAAGTCATGTCAACACTCCACAACTAGACTGGGAGCTTCTCTCCATACCTTTCTAGTTTTAGCTTCATTTCCTTAGAGAAGAAGGTAACTCCCTTGTAAAGATATATGTGTATCAATAAGGAATACTAGGAAAAAGGTCTATTTACCTTACCCTTGAGATATTCCAACAAAACCATTATGAATTTTCTTAGATAAGAAAGTAGCAAAATCCAAAAATTTTCTCATTCTAAACTGCAAGGTCTGAGCCATAATGAGAACAATAGAACCTTGAATGTATTCCTGCTCATCCATTCCAAATATTTGGCAAAGAGTAAAATATAGGGCTTGGGCCCTAGGATTAAAATTTTTTTTAGCAATGGCTCTAGGGTGCTTGGTTTAACCTAGCGTAATGTCCCAATCTTAACAATATGTTGCTACAATGGCCCTACTCTCAAATATACCCTCTATGTATTGTATCTTTCTTGAAGACCATCCATATCATTTGTCTCATGGACTGCATGGTTAGGGTTGAGTTTAAACACCTCGCTGATCAATGTGGGTGAAACCCTAAAAAGGTTATCTCCATCATGATTCTTTACAATCCTAGTGATGTCATATTTCTTAGCCATATTAGACAATAGATCACTGTTAAAGAAAACCCTAGGAACCACCAATTTATCTATATCAAACTCCCAAACATTACTTAAAGGGGTGTCCTAGTTACATTTGAAAAACCATTTTTTAAACAATTCTAAACCTCCTACAAAAACTTGAGCATCTCTTACCCAATTGGCTTTATCATAAAAATCCTCAGCCACAACCAACCTAGGGCTTTTTGGGATAAGCTCTCTACCTTTTGTTAATTCATGTATAGAGAAAGGAAATTGTTCAAGGAAATCATCATGGATAGATATCTTAAGGTAATTGGTGAGACTCGATAATTCAATTCACGAAGGGATTTTGAAAATTTATCTTCACACAGTTCTAATTTCTTAATTTTCAAAAGTTTAAGACCACTTACCTATTGAAATATGCTTCCTTTTCTCTATAAATTGTTCTATAATTTGCTAAAAACCTTTGCAAAATTTCCTACACTAGCTCCGAAAACCCTTGCACTCAGAGAATTTTTTGCAAGTGTGTGCTTCAATAATGGAAAATTTGCAAATTATATTTGGGTATTAAGGTCACACAAAGGATTTCTAAGAAATATTAATGTTTCTAACCATTAATTTTTGTGTTACATTTCAAGTTTGAATTTCATCTATCAATCTCATAGCATCAGATGGCTTCACTTGAAAGAGAAAGCTTTTTAAAGATTTGAGATCCTCACCATGTGTCAAGCAAGCGCTTCCCCACTTTGCTCAAAATTCTTGCAACTTCATAGAGTAGTGAAGTGCCAATCATTGATCTTACCAAGATCGATGATCACAAGAAACAATAATATCTTATTAATAAATCCTTTTGAGAAGTGGTTGTACTAGTCCACTCATTTCCAACCTTGCCAACAATAATTTATCCAACCAATTAATTCACTCCATCTAAGTACCCTTTCCAATTTGGCATGAGTTAGTGGTTTTTGTCTCATGGGTCCCACCATCCCACATGGTGTAATGGTGCTTCCCCACTTTATTTAAATGTTATGTAACTTCATGTTGTGGGTAAGCGCTAATTGTTTATCTCACCAAGATCAACAATCACAAGAAATCACACCCTTGTAGTATCTAGTCAGCTAGACAAACCAATAGAATGTCTCCCTTTTTACCAATGTGTCTGAAAATTTCCATAGTATAGAATCTATTATATCCTTTTGAAAATAGTGGATCTATGACATAATTATCTTCTATGTTTCATATTGGCACTTCTCCACTTTGTATAAATATCGAGAACTTTCTCAAAGTGGTAGAGCACCATCCATTGATCTCACTAAGATCAATGGTGGAACAATCTGAATCTTTTAAAAAGTGTGAAACACCAGTCATGATATCATCATGGATAGGTGTCATTGAGGTTCTTTCCTACATTGTTTAAAAAAATTGCATCTTGGGATAGCGAGAAAGTGCCATCCATTGATCTAACAAAGATCAATGGTGGAACAAAGTCACATCGAGTAATGTTGAGTCAAATACTTTAGTCAATGAATGCATTACAATTTTTATAATAGTATCTAACACCTGTTAATATTAGTAATACTTCTTAAAGGATATGGTGCTGATGTCATTATATGCCAAATGTCATTAAGGTGTTTTCGTGCAATGTCTAAATACCTTTCACTTTCATCTTGTGGGTAAGCGCCAATCATCAATTTTACTGAGATAAACAATGTAAAAGAAACACTTCTGAGAGGTGTATGTGACATTTCTCCTATCATCATATTAGATAAGTATCAACACATCACTTCCCTACTTTGGTTAATTTTTGAGCAACTCCATCTTGCGATAAAGCGATAGTTGTTGATCTTACAAGATCAATGGTGCATCAAGATTAAAAGTAGAACAACCCATTGAGAATGAGCCCACTAATAGGATCACAAGAAAATGGAATGTGCATTGATGGATACTAACAAATTCTAAAAAGGATTTGATGAACTTCAAATTTTTAGTTCAATGAAGAGCTGATGTCAGTAGGTGCTACATGGCACAAAAGCACTTCCCCGCTATGTAAAATACATACAAGTTTATATTGCAGGTAAGCACTAATCATCAATCTTACCAAGATTGATAGTTAACCAAATTTACTCATCTAAGTTTAGATTTTTCATTTAATGTTGAGGAGACATGAAAATGGTTAAGGAAAGGTTGGAAATTAAGAGGTTTAATTCATGGAAAATTAAATAAAGTAATCTTTGTAAAAAGGAAAACTTAAGGTAAGCTCATCCTGTGCTAATGTAATTTGGAATTTACATTTAATTACCTTTTATAAAGCTAGGGAATACAACAAGGGTTTTTTTATCCTTCAAGAATTTTGAGCTAGGTTTTGATAGAGAAATACCAATTTTGAAATATGACCCTAGGTTTTTTCACTATGAGGTATAACATATAACAAAGGGTTAAAAACCAAGCTAATAGTAGCTCTGTCTAGGGACAATGAATAAGAAAAAAATTATATGAGGGCTTAGAATCCCTGGGAGAAGTAGACCACAAACTTGACTTTCCTTCAACTTAACAACTCTAAGAGAGAAATAACAATAGGAAAAGAATATACAAGGACTATATAGGAGACACAAAGGATAAAAAAATATATAGAAACCCTAAAAACTATTGTTCCTAGAAAAGCAAGTATTCTCAGCAAAAATACCTATTCATGAATTTTCCATGAATTGATAGTTCACAAATGTTGTCTGATAGATCTTTGAGAATATAAGAGTCCTCTCCCCACATATCTTCAATTAGATAGGTACCTAACCATATAGGGTCAAACATTCCATGTTTTTCTTTATCTTCAATTATCACATTCCACATGAGGACTAAATCTTCAAGTTCAAATTTCTTGCTCATTGTTTTCCTATCATATAGTGTTTTGACTTGTAGTTGCAATTTTTGATTTTTGATAGATGCTTATTTCCTAGTCTTAGCCAATCCTACCAACTCATCCAATCTTTCTTGCATATCATTAGTGATGCCTTCATCATAAATTTGGATGTAATTATATAATCCCATTAAATTGTTCTAAGGCATTCTCACCTAGATCCCATATACAATATCAAAGGGTGCTACAGCTATAGCCTTTTTCACAGTCACCCTGTCAGCCCATATTGCTAACTACAATTTTGAATCCCAAGATTTCTTCTGATCATCCAATGTTCTTTTTATCACTTTCAATAAGCTCTTATTTGTAGACTTATCATGTCCATTTTTTCCCTTGTAGATGATAGGGTGAATATGCTAATCTTGTAACTCCATACTTGTCACAAAATTTTATAAATTCATCAAATCTAAAATATATGGTATTATCTATCACAATCCTCTAAGGACAACCAAATCTTGAAATGATGTTATTGAACAAAAAGTCCTTAACTACTTTACTAGTTGCATTTCTTGTTGGAACTACCTCCACCCATTTTGTGAAGTAATCAATAGCAACCAATATCCATGAATAACTAGTGCTAGACTTGGGAGAAATATCACCTATAAAATCCATTCCCCATTACTAGAATGGTGCTTGAACTTCCACTAGTTGTAATGGAGTGTTTCTTGAAAATTTTGATTTACATGCAAATCTCTAACATGCACCACACTTCCTCGCCATCATCTAAACATCTTTAAAAAGAGAAGGCCACCATAATCTGGTTCTCATCACTTTGTGTCTAGTGATCTTGGCCATATAATGTCCTCCACAAACTCTAGAATGCATTTCACTGAACACTTATTTTGATTTTCCTTGATCAACACGTTTTAGTAGCACTCCTTCAAAATTTCTCCACCATAAGCTATTCTAGACAATAATATATCTAATAGCATGTAACTTGATACTTCTTTTTTCATTTTTAGTCAAATGAGAAGGGGCTTCCATATGTTGTAGATAAAGAATGACATTATTATACCATTCACAATGGTCCATGTCACATAAGTTTGACCTTAAATCATCTATTACTATATTAATCTGATTAGCGTCTAAGTTGGATTGAGCCATAAGAATAGCTAATCCTTGACCTCTTACTAATTTTGTGATCTGAATTTTAATGTTAAATTATTGGATCCTATTGATCCATCTACATCTCCTACCTGACACCTCCTATTGAGAAAATATGTCCTTGACAACTGCACTAGGTGCAAATGTAATAATAGTGGCACCTACCAGATAACACCTAAAAGCCTTAATAGCTTTCACCAAGGCATATGCTTATTTCTCATTTATTTCATATTTTAGTTTAGTAGGCTACAATGATTTACTAAAAAATGCAATGGGTTGTTCATATCCTTCCTCATTCTTCTGTAATAAGACTGTAACTAGAGTATGGAATGAGGTAAAAGAGAATATGTGCATTGGCTTAGTATAATCTAGGGTTCTAAGAACTGGCACATTTTTTATGGTAGTTTTAATATCTTGAAAGGCTTGTGAAGGTTCACCATCCCAATTGACAGTAGATCCTTTCTTAAGCATTTATGAAATGGGCCTACTAATCTTAGCAAAATTTGTAACAAATCTCGTCAAAAAGTTTACTTTCCCAAAGAAAGATTGTATTCCCTTTACATTTTTTTTCTTGGGTACCTTGTCAAGGGTTGCCACTCTTTCAAGATCTATCTTTACTCCATCCTTTGATACTATATGTCCCAATAATTTGCCTTCAGTTACTCCAAATGAACATTTCTTTGGGTTTAAGGATACCCCATATTCCAAAGCTTTGATAAAGATCTTTTCCAAATGTCTATAATGGTCTTCATCTTTCTTGGAATAAGTTGTGAGGTCATCTTGGTAAACTACCATGAACTTGTTAATATATTCATGGAATGCTACATCCATAGCTCTCTGAAAAGTTGTACCTACATTAATTAATCCAAATGGCATTCTCACATATATATAGGTTCCCCATGGAGTTGTAAATATTTTCTTAAATTATTCATTTTCTTTCACAAGGACTTGATTGTATCCTGAAAATCAATCCATCATGGACATCAATTTAGAACCAGGCACTTGTTGTAGCATAGCTTCCATATTTGGTAGCCCATAATTGTCCTTCATAGATGTAATATTCAAAATTTTAGAAATATACACATAATCATATATCCCCATTTTTTTTTGAATAGGTACCAAATTTGAAACTCAAGTGGAGTATCTATTGGTTTGATTACCCCCCCATCCCTTAGCTTCATCAACTCTTCTTGCATTTTGGGATCTAGTGTAGGATTTACTAGACTTTGCTTCTACCTGAAAGGTTTCACATTATTTTTCAATGGTATGACATATTGGAATAAATATTCTCTATAGGCTTTGAGGTCATCACATGACCATGCAAAGACATGTTTGTACTTCCTTAGAAAATAAATTAGTAGTTTTCTAATTTCAGTTGGCAAGTTTTGGCCAATATAAATCTTCTTAGGAGCCTCTTCAGTACTAAGATTTATTTCTTCTAATTCTTGAGGCTAGGGTCTGTAGTTCTAGGTTTTACTCTATCTTGATTATAAAAAATATTTTGCAAGACTACTAACCCCTTGGGTACCTTGTTACTTTTCAACTGCATGTTCTCCTGGCCAAAAATTGTTTCGTTACCATTGATGGTTTCAATTAAATCACTGCAATCCATTTCTTGACCGTGGTATTTTTCCTCACTTAACATGAAATTTAGAATATCTTTGTCATCTTCAAAGACTTGCCAATTTTCAACATTATCAGGTATTGAAGGCCTAGTTTGAACCTCTATCTATGAAATTCTAGTAAATGACATTTCCTTAGGCTTGATTGCTACATTTTCAAGTAGGTTTGCCATTTTATTCTAACTTCTATCTCTCCATGAAATACCAAATGCATCAAAAAGCTCTATCTGGTCCCATACTACATTTCTATATTGTTTCAACCTTTTGTTTTTAGAAGCACAAGTTTCCTTAATTTGTGAAATAACCAATTTAGAGTCACCTATGACATGCAAATTTTTGATTCCATGGTGAGTGGCAACTTTTAGTCCTAACAAAAGGGCTTCATACTCTACTATATTGTTGGTATAAGAAAATTTTAAAGTAAATGAATATCTAAATGTATTCTTTTTAGGAGAAACAAAGACTACTCTTGCCCCTGAACCTTCTTTGGAACTAGCTCCATCAAAGTACATGGTCCACAAGATAGGTGAATCAATACAATATTCCGCTTCATGTTTAATCATAATAGGCAATTTCTCAACTTATTGAATGCTCAATTCTACCCTAAAAACATTTTCACTAGTATCTAAGAAAAAAGTTCAATCCTTATCAATTCCTTCTCCTAGAATTTTATTGACCCTTTTCTCCCTATCTACCCTAACTACCTTATCAACTACATGGAAAGTTGCATAAGAAAAATCACATTGTAGACTACCTCACACAGTAGCACTCCATTTTCTAGAGAGAAACATTCCATAATGTGGAGGAATTTCAACAACACAGATTGACATGGTCAATTCCACCTCAAGGTATGTAGCTACCTTGAATGGTAGTGCAATCATAGTGCCTATAACAGGGACTTCTCTAGCATCCATACCTCTACATCTGCCTTGTTTAGTATGTACCTTCAGACCTAAAGCTTCCATAATTTTAAAATGCATGATGGTGTTAGATGCTCCTAAATCTATCATGCATTTATTTAGGGTTTTTCCTTTTATGATCAAACTGAGAAAAAATGGGTCAATATCTTCTATGTAGGCTATTGATGAATCACCCAAAAACATTTGAAGGATTTGCAATCTAATACCATTATCTTCTACTAATACTAGGGTATCTTGAATGGTACTTGGCTCAACCATATTACCATTATTTCCTATCCCACCCAACTATGATAAGGCCTTACTCTTGTGCTCCTTGATTCTAAATAATTCAGACAAACTTACTTTGATAGTAATTTGTGACAACATAGATATCATATCAACATGCTTAGACATAGTGGGCCTTACAAGCATACCTAGAGTTGAAGTCCTTTGAATAGGAGGCACTATGATTTTCTTGGTTAAATAAGATTCTAAATTATTTTCTTGCACTACTATTCTAGTGGTATCACTTGTTTGAAATTGCACTTTCCTTTTTGGCTCCCACTTCTTGACTTTACTATATTTGGCCTTTGTTCTCTCTGTATGAGCTTTCTTTCTCTCATCCTTCATCTTGTGTGTAATATCCTTGATGAATATACTAGAAGATTTTCTAGCATCATTTCCAATTGTCCTATTCCTCAAGTTATAGTTATTGTACACTTGAGAAATCATTTCTATGGTAATTTTGTTGATCTCCTCCTTTGAAGGCATTCTTAAGTTTATATTATGAATATTTGAGGATACATTACATACCTTGTCTTTATCATTATTTTCATCATCTGAGAATACTTGTTGATGATATAGTTGGTAAGCGATTCTCTAACTAGTAACATCATCCTCATGTTCTTCTAAATCTGAATCTACACAATCATCAAACATGCCTACCATATTAAAGCTTACATCATCATGGCTCTTTTCTTCTTCTTCTTCCTCATGTTGTGTTCTCTGATCTGAAGAAAATGACTGAGAAACTACACAATAATTTGTAGATTCAGGTGATTGACATATAATGTACCATGGAACATCATCATTCATGTTTATAGAATTTCTCTACAAAGGATCTAGTGTACCCTTATCCTTGACATTTTGGGTCTAGTTTGGAATTGGTTTACCATCCTTCCATTGAGTGGTATAGGGATAATTCTAGATTTTTGGCTATCTATTAAAATGATTATTATTTGACAAGGCCTTCTCATCAACATTGGGTTTGTTTGATTTGAAATTTGATAGATTCATCTTTTTTAATAAGTTGAGTACTTGACCTATTGTGGGTTCTTTAGGCTTCTTTTCTACTAGGACTTTATCATTTTCTTTCTTGTTATCCCTTCTCCCTACTTGACCAGATGCTTTTCTCTTATATTCGATATTTACTACAATTCTAAAAGCATCACTTAAAAATTTTAGGTTCTTTGTCCCTCAATTAATAAGCCATCTTACTATCAAAAGCATTGAAGTATGTTGTATGGAAAATATCTTCATTTAACTTCATAACCTGAAACAATTTGTACATTTCCTTCTAGAATCTTATATTAAAATTGAATGTAGATTCATTAGGACTTTCTTGATATTGTTGAAATCATTCAACATGAAACCAGCATTAGTATTATCACCATATTTCTCTTTGAACAATTTCTCCATATCACTCCAAGAACTAATATAGTCATTTGCTAATCTTCTAAACCAATCACTAGCATCCTCAATCAATGAATGTAAAAACAATTTGATCACCTCATCTTCATGCTCAACTTCAAAGTCATTTAACATATCTATAAAGACTCTCAAGTGTTCCTCACCAGTCATAGCATTGTTTCTAGAGAACTTGGTGACTTTATCACTTAGATCAAAAGATATGGGATGAGGGAAAGCAGGAATCCCTACAAATGATATTTGTCTAATTTTTTCCATATATATAGGCTTTTTCTAAAAACTAACACCATTAGATGTGCTTGCTATATTAGCTTGATTATGGGCAATATTTTGTGATTGTTGAACTTGGAGAGTAGGGATCTAATGCTAGTAGTGCATGAAGAAATAGGGGTAGATTGAGACATAGCTTGACTAGATATTATTGGTCCAAAAGTAGGCATAGAAGTTGTAGTTTGAGTAGATAAGTTGGGCTAGGAAGCTAAAACAGAGTTAGAATTAATGAGTTTAATCTTTCTCCTAGTTTTTGCTACTTGAGCTTAATTCTCAACCTTCTCAAGTTCTTTTGCTAGATCCTCTTTCTCCTTTCTAGCCTATTCTAGATCAAGGTCTAGTTTAGACATGGGATGATTTAAAAATTTGTTTAGTACAACTTGGAGTTCATTTATTTGGATTCCTATAGCTTTGCCCTTCCCCTTATCTATGAGTTTCACAGGAGGTTCTATAGGATCTATTTGGATAGGCTTGTAGGCTTTGACTTGAGAAATGAAAGGTTCTTGCCTTTGGATCATGAGCTTTTCTTGTTCTAGAACCTTAGATCTTAAACAATCTATATCCCCAAACACATCAGCATGAAGGATTGAGATCCTTTCTTCTAACTTCTTGTTTTGTTCTTTCAAAGTAGCCATCCTTCTAAGCAGGTTATCTCTTTCAATAATGGTGTTTAAGGTGGCTTTCTCTCTTTCTTTCTCTAAATAGACATGCTTGGCCTCCTCTTCTATAGCTCATTCCTTTAGGACTTCTATCTTTGAGCATACTTCTTTAGGATCTATAGAAGTTTCTTCTAAATCAGCAAGGTCATCAAGGTCTATAAGTTTAGTTTCCATAAATGGGATGGTTCTTGGATTCTTCATAATATTTCCATATCCTAAACTATGATTCATCTCTGATCTATGAAACATATCTCCTACTAAGGAAATATTCTTTTCATGATAAAATTTGTCTTCTTGCAGTGGGGTACTAAATATCCCCCACAAAAGCCTCATAGTTTCTGACTCTGAACTCAATGAAGAGGATTCCCTTCCTACCACTGGTTGGTATTGAGGGTAAACTAATGTATTTCCCCTTGGTTTACATTGGGATCTGGGTCTACTTTATTTTTTCTTTGATTCTTCCTACTAACTTGGGGTAGATCAACCTATAATGGTACATAGGGATTTACCCTTGTGTATGCTCTTGTATTTTTCCTTTTATTAGGCATTAGAGAGAATTTATTGTTAAATAAGCACTAGATTCAAAACCTTGACTAAGTCACCAAACTATTCTAGGGAAAATATGATAGTAAAAAAACTTTTGACTTGAAGAGAAAAATTAGAAGAAAATACCAAGTAACTTTGCGACATAAAGGGACCAATCACAAAAAACACATGACTACAACTCTTGCTTGATAGATAAGACACTTCATAAAGGTTGTATATGTAATTGGAAGTCCATGATACTTATGGTATTTCTCTTTTCTTTAAATTCTCAAGGTTTATCACTAAAAGCTCACAACCCCCATGAGCAATACTACAAGCTTGGACATACACATATACACTAGGACCAAAGAAATTGTAGTATGTTTTACACACAAACATGTCATAAGAAACTCTATAGTAGAGTTGTGATTTTTCTGGTGTTTTTCAACTATTAACCACACAAATTAATACAAAGATAATAAAAGAGCACAACAACCTAAGGATCAACCACTTCCTATGAATAATTGAATGTGTTTCATATTTGGACCCAACTTCAACAAATTCCAGATGGATTATCTACTCTTTAGGCTCTATAGAACCAAAGTGGGTATACCTTAGGGATGGAAGATTTTGAAACTTGACATTGCACATATAATTTACTCCTTCCACAATAATACACATCCCTTAAAAGTGGATTTGGTCACAATTCTTCTCAAGTTAACAAATATTTTTGATAATAGAAGCTTACTAAACTCAGAGATTAAATGCAAACAAGTGTTGACCAACATTGATATCCTTCAAACATTAAAATGAAATTGGTTTTGAATTTAATCTTGATGCTCATTTATGATCTTTCCATCTAAAAATTGAATTAGCCAGATCAGTGCCTCATCTATTGGAATTCAAAGTCCATTCAATTCCTAGATCTAATTGACTACATTACAATCAATATTATCAACAATTCTTACTGAAAATCATTCTTACAAACATCCATCCCACTATCATGGTGATCTTGTCATTTTTACTAAAGCATTTATTTAATCCTTTGAATTAAGAGCAATAGTGAATTGACATACAACCTTATTTAATTGCATTCAATTGAATAAGCCTTGGTCATACAATCTCAATATAACAAAATAATGATAATGGCAACAAGATTCAATTAGAAAAGATGTGGCGACAATTCATCTTTGTATTAATTCCATTTTGAAAAATTGTATATAGTTGAATAAGATTCAAAATGACTCAAGAAAAAACATTTAAATCCTGTCAAGTTGATGTATTCTCATAAAACTACAGGGAAAACATATCACAAAGTATACATCAAGAAAAGCTAGACTAAATAGACTTAGTAAAAACCTAGAAAGATAATAATTTGGACCCCTTCTTTAGCCCTAGAATCTCACTTATATAATGTGAGATGCAACAAGCTTTAGGCATAGAGAACTGATAGCTATCCTTTTTGACAAAAGATATTTACATTTTATAGTTATCACAAAAAGACAAAATTGTGCGTAACAAAAAAAATTTACATCAAAGTATTCTTTTAGTGGGCTCGTTTTCTATTATATTTTCAAAGGCTATGAATTCCATGATTGGTTCTTTTGATATTCTGATTCCTTAGCATATGTGGCTATCAAGCTTACTAAGGATGTGTCCTATTTTGATGCTTGTAAGTTAACATCAACTCAAGGATCTTCACACTCTTCATCATGAACTATTAGGGTAATAGTTACTTTTGGGTCCTCATCTACTCCATGATCTTTTGCCACCTGTTCCAAAGACAAAAATTCTTCTTTCCATTTGTTGAAAATAATGTCATTAAGCCAATCAAATTTAGGATTTTGTACTGTACTTTTATTATAGAATTACCAAATTTTTCTATTTCAACAAAATCTTTTCTAATAACATTGTAGGATAATCATACTTTGACAAATTCTTCATTGGTCAATGCCCATAGTATATGCCCCTTTTCATTTATAACATTATTCATTCTGTGGCATAATAGTTCATTTAATTCCTTTTCCCACTCACACTTTTCTTTTAATTTTTTAATCTTCTGAGTGCATTGGGAAAAATATCAAACTTCTCTGCTATATACTTGGAAAGACACATCACTATTCTCTTCTAAATAGAAATCCATTTCTCATCAAAGTGTTTCAAATTACTAAGTATATCAAAAAATTTCTCTATTTTATGACATGATAAATAGATGATTGAAATACACATAATAGTAATATCATCATTTCTTTCTTTCCATTTTTACACAATAGGCTTCAATTTGTCTTTATCTCTCTTTGTTTCATCCCATATCTTGAGGATTCTTGCCAACTAGTTAGAAAATGCTAGCTAATATATTTTATCTACTAAGTAAAAAATTATTTTCCTGAGCTCCTCCTCATATTGATTGTTCAATTCAACATGCATTTCCCATAATTTATTCTTTTCTTCTTCAAATTCCTTTGTAGTGTAGAACTCAGGCCTCTATAGGTTATTCAGTGATTCAACAATGAGGGTGGATTTAAATGACTCAATTGGGGGAAAGGATATACAATTATTGGCCTGTTGGATTCTCCCATTTTCCTCTTTCCAAGCCATTTGTCCATTTGGGATACTTGATTTTCCAATAATTGTATTTTATTTTCCTCATATGCCTTAAGTATTTCTTCAGACTTGGCATTAAGTTCTATGAATCTACTCTTTTCCCTCCTCGTGACCACATCCCCAAAATTTAACATTTCTCAAGCCATTCTTATAACCTACTAATTATCTACTTCATCAGCATTGTATATTGTAAGAGCACCAGTATGTTTAGCACTTGAAATTTCTTGACTTTTGGTCTTATTCCTTTTCTTAATAGACCATATGACTAGGGCTTGATGATCATTACTAAATTTTATTCCTCTGTGTGCTTGTAATATTTCTTCTTTTATTTTGTATTGCACATCTTTTTCCTTTCAAATGGAGTAAAAAATCATAGCATTAGCTATGTCCCGCTCAGGCAAAACCAAGACTCTTCAAAATCCTCAAAAAATTGGCCTTAACCCTTTTTTCAATTTTAGAGTCTGATTTTCTTGGTTGCTCTACTTTTATTTTTTTACATTTTCCCTCCAAATTTTGTATTTTTCTCCTCCACAAAAATTGTGCAAAGGCCCTAGATCTAACAAAATTTTCATCATCTATGAATTTTTGAGAGGTTTGAGAAATGATAGGATCTATCTCCTTACCTTTGTAATCAACAATAGTGAGGTCAAAAGATGGCATAGGGGGCTCCTTAGGCACTCCTCTTTCTATATCAATAGTGGTAAAAATGATATCTCATTCTCCACCCACTTGTCTCAATTGTTCTCTCAAAAATATTTCTTCTTCTATTTTGTACTACACATGTTTTTCCCTTTAGATGGAGTCAAAAATCATAGCATTAGCTATGTCCCACTGAGGAAAAACCAAGACTCCTGAATCTTTAACTAACTGTCTTCTGGCATTAGGTGTTAGCTGGGAAAAATCATCCAAAAAATTGGCCTTAAACTTTTCTTCAATTTTAGAGTCTGATTTTGTTGGTTGCTCTACTTTTATTTTTTTTACATTTTCACTCAAAATTTCCTATATTTCTCCTCCACAAGAATTGTACAAAGTCCTAGATCTAGCAAAATTTTCATGATCTATGAATTTTTGAGAGACTTGAGAAATGATAGGATCTATCTCCGTACCTCTGTAATCAACAATAGTGAGATCAAAAGATGGCATAGGGGGCTCCTTAGGTACTCCTCCTTCTCTATGAATAGTGATAACAATGATATCTCATTCTCCACCCACTTGTCTCAATTGTTCTCTAAAAAATATTTCTTCTTCTATTTTGTACTACACATCTTTTTCCCTTTAGATGGAGTCAAAAATCATAGCATTAGCTATGTCCCATTGAGGAAAAACCAAGACTCCTGAATCTTTAACTAACTGTCTTCTGGCGTTAGGTGTTAGCTGGGAAAAATCATCCAAAAAATTGGCCTTAACCTTTTCTTCAATTTTAGAGTCTGATTTTCTTGGTTGCTCTACTTTTATTTTTTTTACATTTTCACTCAAAATTTCCTATATTTCTCCTCCACAAGAATTGTACAAAGTCCTAGATCTAGCAAAATTTTCATGATCTATGAATTTTTGAGAGACTTGAGAAATGATAGGATCTATCTCCATACCTTTGTAATCAACAATAGTGAGATCAAAAGATGGCATAGGGGGCTCCTTAGGTACTCCTCCTTCTCTATGAATAGTGATAACAATGATATCTCATTCTCCACCCACTTGTCTTAATTGTTCTCTCAAAGATGTTTTATCTTCTATCCTATGTGGAGTTTGAGATGGTTAATATTCTACAACATGAGATGAGGATCCCTATTCTAATCTCTATCCCTTGGGTGTATTGGTGTTAGGTGGACTCTCTAGTCTTGGTCTTTTTTAGTGGGGAACATGTTGTACATTCTGAGCCACAATATATCCTGCCCTCCTTTGTAATGTATACTAACCTGGAGTAACTATCATTCTGCTATTTATCCTTCTCTCCACCTTTGTTTCTTTATCAAGATATGCTTTGACTAAGATGTTCTTCTTTTTATTGATAGTTTTCATTAAAACATCAAAATTATTCATCAATGCATTCATTTTGGCCCCCCAATACTTCTTATCTTTCAAGGGGCTATAATTGGGATCAAAAGCATTAATGAATTCTAAACTTTTACTAAAAACTATCCATTTTTCTTTTCTAACTTCCTACTCTTGTAATGAAAAAATATTTTTAATAAAATCTTCTGAGAAGTACACCTTTTGTGTAATAGCCTTAGCTTTGGTTCTCTTCCTTAAGAGGTCATAGAATCCCTTTGGATCAATGTATCTTGAATAGGATTGGGCCATATGATATCTATCCAAAAATAAATTGATATTCCTCCACCCTTTCTTAACAAAAATAAAATCATGAGCCATAGTGACAATAGGGAAAAAAGTGCCTTTACTTTTGCCTATCATATCCCTTTTCTCAATTTTTCCAATTTTCCATAGCAATTATGTAATTCCTATCTTCAGAAGCACATTGAAAGGTAAAATGTGAGGTTTTCCCAATAAACCATAGACCCTAACATAGGGGAAATATTATATGGGATTGTGTTCCCCCATTTATGACTGACCAAAATTCCCTTAGCATGGTACTTGGGTTTGATTGGTTCCAGTAGAGTTTGTGGGGTCCTTGGATATCCCCTCTCATGAGAAATTTGAGCCTTGATGCAAATTATCTATCAAATCTGACATAGCTGGCATCCCTGACTTCCCAAGTCATGTTAGCACTCCATAACTAAACTAGGAGCTTCTCTCTATCCCTTTCTAGTTCTAGCTTCATTTCCTTAAAGAAGAAGGTAACTCCCTTGTAAAGACATATGTGCATCAACAAGGTATACTAGAAAAAAGGCCTATTTACCTTACCTTGAGATATTCCAAATAAACCATTATGAATTTCCTCAGATAGGAAATTAGTAAAATTCAGAATTGTGCTCATTCCAAACTGAAAGGTCTAAGCCATAATGATCACAATAGAACCTTGGATGTATTCCTACCCATCCATCTCAAATATTTGGAAAAGAGTAAAATATAGTGCTTGGGCTCTAGGATTAATTTTTTTTTTAGCAATGGCTCTAGGGGTGGGGTAACATCCCAATCTTAGCAATATGTTGCTACAATGGTTCCACTCTTGAATATACCCTATATGCATTATATCTTGCTTGTAGATCATCCATATCAATTATCTCATGGACTACATGGTTAGGGTTGAGTTTAAACACCTCACTGATCAATGTAGGTGAAACTGTAAAAAGGTTATCTCCAACATGATTCTTTACAATCCTAGTGAGGTGGTCATATTTCTTAGCCATATCAGACAATAGATCATTGTTAAATAAAACCCTAGGAACCACCAATTTACTAATATCAACCTATCAAACATTACTTAAAGGGGTGTCTTGGTTGCATTTAGCAAACCATTTAAAAAAAATTCTAAACCTCTTGCATAAACTTGTGCATCTCTTATCCAATTGGCTTTATCATAAAAATCCTCACCCACAACCTTTTATTAATTCATGTATAGATAAAGGAAATTGTTCAAGGAAATCATGTATAGAAAAAGGAAATTGTTCAAGGAAATCATCATGGACAGATCTCTTAAGGTAATCATTGAGACCAAAGAATTTAGTTTGTGGAGGCATTTTGAAAATTCAACTTCACATAGTTCTAATGTCTTTATTTTCAAAAGTTTCAAACCACTAACCTACTAAACTATGCTTCCTTTTCTTTGTAAATTATTCTATAATTCACTAAAAACTTTGCAAAATTTTGTGCCCTAGCTCCAGAAGCCCTTGTGCTCTGAGAATTTTTTGTGATTGTGAGGTTCAATAATGACAAATTCGCAAATTATATCAGGTTATTAAGGTCACACGAAGGAATTTTGAGTAATATTAATGTTCTTAACTATTAATTTTTGTGTTACATCTTAGGCTTGAATTTCATATGTTGATCTCACAACATCAAATGGCCTCACTTGAAAGGGAAAGCTTTTTAAAGATTTGAGATCCTTGCCACATGTCAAGTAGATGCTTCCCCACTTTGCTTAAAAATCTTGAAACTTCATAAAGTAGTGAAGTGCCAATCATTGATCTTACCAAGATTGATGATCACAAGAAACAATAATATCTTATAAATAAATCCTTTGAAAAGAAGTTGTACTATCCCACTCATTTCCAACCCGACTAGCAATAATTTATCTAACCAATTAATTCACTCCATCTAAGCACCTTTTCTAATCTAGCATGAGTCAATACTATCATACATGTCCCACCATGCCACATGGCCAAATGGAATTTCCCCTCTTTGTTTAAATGTCATGCAACTTCATATTTAGGTAAGTGCCAATCATTGATCTCACCAAGATCAATAATCACAGTAGATCACACCTTTGTAGTATCTAGTTAACCAAACAAATCAATAGAATGTCTCCCTTTTCACCAATGTGTTTGAAAATTGCCATGGTATAGACTCTATTATTTCCTTTGAAAAGAGTGGGTCCATGATATCATTATCTGCTACATGTCCTGTTGGTGCTTCCTTGCTTTGTATAAATATCAAGCACTTTCTCAAAGTAGTAAAGCACCATCCGTTGATCTCACCAAGATCAATGGTGGAACAATCTATATTATTTTGAAAAGTGTGAAACACCAATCATGATTTCATCATGGACAGGTTTCCTTGAGGTGCTTTCCCACATTGTTTAAAAAAATTACATCTTGGCATAGCAAGAAAGCACCATCCACTGATCTAACAAAGATCAATAGTGGAACAAAGTCACATCAGGTAATGCTAAGTCAAATACTTCAGCCAATGAATACATTACACTTATCATAATAGTATCCTACACCTAGTAGTAGTAGTAATACTTCTTAGAGGCTATGGAATTGATGTCATTATATGCCAGATGTCATTAAGGTGCTTGCCTATGATGTCCAAATGCCTTTAACTTTCATCTTGCGAGTAAGTGCTAGTCATCAATCTCACTGAGATCAATGATGTAAAAGACACACTTCTTAGAGCTATATGTGACATTTCCCTTGTCATCATTTTGGATAGGTCTCAACATAGTGCTTCCCCACTTTGGTTAATGTTTGAGCAACTCCATCTTGTGGTAAAGTGCCAACCATTGATCTTACAAGATCTACAATGTATCAAGATTAAAAGCAGAACAACCCAATGAGAATGAGCCCACCAATAGGATAATAGGTAATTGGAACATGAATTGATAGATACTAACAAATTATGAAAAGGATCCATAAAAATTCAAATTTTGGCCTCAATGAAGAGCTATTGTCAGTAGGTGCTACATGGCACAAGGGCACTTCCCTACTCTATGTGAGAAACATGCAACTTTATATTGTGGGTAAGCGAATTTTTTTGATCCTACTGAGATCGATAGTTAACCAAAATTACTCATCTAAGTTTAGATTTTTCATTTAATTCTTAGGAGACATGACCATGCTTAAGGCAAGGTTGGAAATTAAGAGGTTTAATTCATGAAAAACAAAATAAAGTAATTTTTATAAAAAAGAAAACTTAAGGTAAGCCCATCCTGCACTAATGTAAATTGGAATTTACATTTAATTACCATTTTTAAAGCTAAGGCACATAATGAGAGTTTTTTTATCCTTTAGGAATTTTAAACTAGGGTTTCAATAGAGAAATACCAATTTTGAAATATGACCCTAGGTTTTTTCACTATGAGGTATAACACATAACAAAGTGCAAAAAACCAAGCTAACATGTCCATTCTGGAAAACTTTACTATGTGTCTAAAGTTATTGCACAACTAACATACATGTACATTTCTTTTTGGTTCATTTAGCTGATTGACAGGTGCTTTGCAAATCCTTGTGATGTATCCAATATTATTGCATCTATAGAAAACAATTTGTCTTCTTTCTCCACTTTCATTACTGTGAGATCTTCTTTTGTTTCTTGCATGGTTAGTATTCCTATATATCCTACTATTTGCACTATTACTATCAAATTTAGGTTTTTGATAATCTACTACATAATGACCATATCCATGACAATTACAAAAATAAAAAAATTGAAATAAGTTTGAAGGACTTATCTTTGCAATCAACTTCAGTGTCTTTAGGTTCATCACACCAGGCATAAGATTCCTTTCTTTGGTTGTCCATATCATGATTAGATTCTTTATCTTTCTTAGCATGAGTGATATTTTGTTTGTCCTTGGGTGTATTATCTATCTTGTTTAGATCCTTATTGCTTTTAGGAGTATCAGATTATTTTCCCTCAATAGATTTCTTGGTGGATTGTCCAAGAAAGAATCCAAGTCTAGGCTTTTTAGAACTAGGTCTTTGTGGACATATGTGTTCTTCAATATTATCACTATTGGTATATAATTTCTAAAGATGTTGTTTGGTTTGTACTAACTCACCTTTCATAATAGTATTGTATTTCTCTAAATATGCATGCTCTAACTTAATAGATTCCAATTCAGATGTTACCTTATTTAACTAGGATCTCAGATCTGCATTTTCAGCTTTAATTTTAGAGTCAAATTTTCCTCCATTTTTCTTAAGACTCAGCTTAAGTTTAACTATCTTTAACTAATATTTTAGAATCTCATTTTCTTTCTTCAAATATTCACTATCATCATCATTGGTTTTCTTACTAGATACTTTTTTCTTCAAATAATCTATTTTGTCTTGTAATTCACCAATGTAGGCTTTTGCATCCTTGTATCTATCTTTAAGGCCATCTCTTTCATCAGTAAGGAGATCAATCTATTCAAGTACTTCAATATTATTCTTCAATTATTCCATATCCATAGGGATCTTATTCAGGTTGTTAAGCCTCTTTTGAATAACTAATCTTTGCTACCAATTGTTAGAAATAGATAATATTGAGAGGGGGGAGGGTGAATCAGTATTTTCAATATTTTTTCCCAAAACTAGATATTATTAATTACTTTACCAAATGCATAAGAAAGTATAAAAATAATACTAAATAGTACAAATAACCATACACAAAGAAAGATCATAACACCATATTTTGTTAACTTGGGAAACCCTAGCCAAGGGGAAAACCTAGTGGGGATGAAACCCACTAGATGATTCACTATATAAAGAGTCTAGTTAAGGATGTTGACCTTGTTAGGATTCTATGAAGAATTTATAGTGTCTCAAGTCCTTGTTAGGAGACTGGGCCTTGTTAGAATCCTTGTCTCTATTAGGAGCTACTTCAACCCTATTAGGATTTTGTGGATCATATACAAATGTGTGCAAGAAGAGTGTATTTCCCTAACATGCAACTATACAATAAGATCTTTAAGAAAATAAGAATACATACAATACTGAGATACTTGTTGTGCTTCAAAAATCTTCTGACTGATAATTCTTCATACAAGAGCAATTGTGCACATATCAATCTGCATCATAAATCATAATACAACATTCACTTGTTACTTTTATTTCACAAGATCATATCAAGTTCACAATCACTGATTATTCCTTTCTCACTAATTCACTTCAAACTAACTTCACAAATAAAGTTCTTTACTTATACCAAACATATTGGTAAATTCTTCCTTAGTTAGCTCACATAACATCATTAGAGTTAACTCATTAAGAAATGGTAATTCAAAATAATAAATCAAGTCATTTAACACATTGTATTGATATGCTCTATTTTGCATTGTATCATCACTACATTACAAATTCCTTCATAACTTGGACTCAGTTGATTGTACGGACATGAGCACTACTATACATCATTAGTATGATGTCATGCATCTTTAGTTAACTACACAAGACAATATTCCAAGGGAATATTCTACTATCATCAAATCTCTAATGTTGCTATGATGTTGTCTGATACTTAGACAATTTTGCTTGACCAATGAACATGACTAATCTGCAAAATAAATATGTTACCATAAATGAAAACCATGTTGCTTACCTTATTTGATTTATTGGAAATATTTCCAACAAGTATATAATAATAAATTTTGAGGATTTTTAGCATTGATTGGTACCTTTTTTTATCACTTTAGGGTTTTCTCTAGTTAGGGTTTCCATGATTTCCATGCCTTTGGAAGTGTACCAAGATTAGATCTATTATTTGGATCATCTTAATCATTCCCTGAGCACTTAATGCTAGTAGTTGTGGAGTAACTTTCAGTTGAAAATATCTCAATTATGCTTGAAATATAAAAGCAAAGTTGTAATTCTTTCTTACAATTGGACCCTCTCTATTTCTCTAGCATTGCTTTGGAATGCTACTATAAATCCCCTTTACCTTTGAACTATATGGCATTCTACCTTATCTCCTTTAGCTATTGATCTATTATGCAAGACCAATTATCCTCTCATTACTGTATTGTGGATATTTGCAATCTTGGATGACTCTATCTCTTTGACCTGTATAATATATAAGTGAATCTCATCTTCCTTGTGTCATTTATTTGGGTTTTCTAATCTGCATGTGATTGTTAGATTAAAAAAAGTCTGGGTGTGTATAGATTTTGGTGTCATGATGGTTCAAAAGTGCATGTATGGATAGAGATTGGTTTAAACACTCTATTTTGGTGCATCAACTCTTAGTTAGAGTAGTTATATTTTCTTTCACATATTCCTTCTCTCTTTTCCTCTCCGAGTGTAGTTAGGTGCACCCTAATAGTAAAGGAAGTCAGTCTTCCTTGAAGACTCAACCTCATAGTTAAAGTCCTATAGCTTGGAGGTTGTTTTCATGTTTCACAATGTTGTACTTATGTAAGAACTTTGGACAAGGGTGCAAAATTTTGTGACAACAAAATTTGGCATGCCCGATGGGAATCTATAATAGGAAGATTTAAAGTCTACCAGTGTCAAGAAGAAGAAAATTTCATGATTATGCTAAAGAGATAGTACCAACTTCACCATTCAAGCCTTCAAGATTCTCATTCATCAAGTACTTAGTGACTCCAAGCTTCAAATACATCTAGTTTTAAACCTAGTCATAATGATTCATGCTAAAGGTTGAACAAGGGTATCTTCTATAGGTAAGTTTTGATACCAAGATGTTTCATTTTCCAATCCTAAAGGAAGAAAGACTAGAGTATCTTTATCACTAGTTAGTGTTGGTGTAATTAAATATTCACTAATTACACTTACTTAAGCTTACTTAGGATAATTCTTTTCATAGTAATTTGTGACTGAGAAACTTGGGAATTTTCACCTCAATTAAACACATGGTGTAGGAGAGTTCCACTCTAGGTGGTCATAGTTATTATCTAATTCTAGCTTTAGTGTAATTATCACATTATTATCCTCATCATCGCACATACTTCATTTCATAATGGAGGATGATCCTCCTTTCATGGACATGTAATTCCACCTTGTGTGGGTGATATCTTATCTTCTCCTTATCATTGTCTCTTATTGCCTCTCCTATATAAGGAGGTCTATTATGTACATTTCAAATCAATCCATCGGATGTCAATCAAGTCCATTGTCAATAGTGGAAATTATCTTGGTCTTTCATTTGATCCTGGGGGTGTTGTAGAGTCACCTAAAACTCTAACATGGTATTAGAGCTCTCATGGTGTGAAGAATTCTTCTCAGGAAGTGAAATCTTTGCTTGACTCATTGTTGGTGAAGCATTTGGCAATTTGGACATCACAATTTGGAGGAAAATTTGAGAGTCCTATTTTGTGACCTTCTATTGCAAGTGAAATTACATCTTGCTGGTGCAAATCAGAGGTTGGCGTCATATAGAGGATGTCTGAGGCCAAAATTATAGCCATTTGATTTTTGAAGGTACAACATCAACAATTCAAAAAAATTAATTTCAGAGGCAATTTTCAAATAGTGATATCTTCCTCATATGGATTCCTTTTTCCAAGCTTTTTTTTGTTGTTTTGAGGTCAAATTTTGCAATCTACATAGTGATGCAGGTAATTTTGGATTTTTGTCTCTGAATTTTTCTAAAAATTGCAAATCATATTTTTTGCAACTTTCAAGGCTCTATTTGGGAAAATTCGGTAACATTTTTAGGTACAATTTTTTTGAAAGTGCATGATTTTTTCCTCTACTTTATAGATCCATAATCAGATTTTAGTGATTTAGAGTCGGCATATCACTTTCAAAAATATGTCTTTTTTGCCTATATTTGCACTCGGAGAATACTTGGATTTCAATTTTCTTAATTAAATCAGTACTTTGAATGATTTATTAGTTGATTTTAGTCATTCTTTGATTCATTATGGATTTTTCAAAATTTCTATTACTTACTCCATATATCTATCATAAATGGAAACAAGTAGTTTCAAATAAGTTGATGAGTATTGGATTGCTTAGAATGGTTCTTGGATAGGATCTAGAACCAGCTATAGGTGTTGCAAAAAGAAGGAAATCATTTGATAGAAGTGATAAAGCACTTGGCTCTCTTGTGTCTACCATCTTCAATGATTTTCTATATCATATTGCATCCTACACACATCCTCATGATGCCTAGACAACATTGGAAGGAATCTTTGGTAAACTTGATAGAATAAGAAAATTCAATTTGGAGAATGAGCTTATAGGTCTAAGTCCATGTGGTTTTGACAATATTCAAAAAAAATTCTCTAAGTTCAATTCCATTATATTGGAGCTTTCTAATTGTGGTATTACTAAAACTAATGTGCAATTGATATTATCTATTCTTTCCAAGCTAGGTCTTGAATATTCAATCTTCGTTTCCACATTCTATGCTACTATGAATTCTCTTGGTAGTGCATACACAATGCCTTCTCTTGATGAAATTGCAGCTCAACTCACAAGGGAACAAGAAAATTTAGCACACATGTGTCAATTGAAGCCTTTAAAGCATCAAGCATTGGTTGCAAATGACTCCTCTCAAAAGGCTCCCAATGGAAAGGGAAACAAGCAACACAAGGATCCTAAGCAATATGAAAAAGGTGATGACTCTCCTTCACAGCTTAATATTGAATCCAAGTCCTCTTCAAGAGAGGAATCATCTAGAATAAAGAGAGATAAATGTACTTATTTCAAAAAGTTAGGAAATGATGAGCATAAATGTTTCCATGAGAAGATTGATGTGCTCACTCACATTCTTCAAAAGAACAATATCTAGTTACCCTCATCAATTTCTTCTCCTTCTTCTCAATATCAAGTAGCTTCTACATCTACATCATCATCCAAAGACAAAGGATAAGAACTCATTACTTCCACACATCCTAAGCAAGGTAAATGGCTTTTTGATTCAGGTGCATCACATCACATGACATCTTCTATGGATATGTTTTCTTCTATTGAGCCTTATACTTCACCAATTATATTGATGGGTAATAATACATACAAAAAGGTTTGTGGGAAAGATTCTATTCCTATGTGAGAGGGTACATTTAATGATGTTCTTTGTGTACAATCCTTGACCACTAATCTCCTTTCCATTTACAAAATTATTCATGGGGTACATGGTATAATTGTTGAGTTCACTCCTGATTATGGCTATATTAGGGACATGGAGACTAGAGATGTCATAGCTATGGGAGTTGTTGATCATACATCACACTTGTATTCTTTTGCACTTTTTTTTTATAATGATGATGATATTCATGATGTACCTAACCCTTTATCAAGGGTGAATAATTCATGTGAGGAGAATATTGGACACTTGAATTATTTTGTTCTTGAGACAGGTGTTGAACTTCTTGTTGGTGTATTAAAATTCTATAGGTTTCAAATTAACCCAATGAGAAAAAGATATATCTAGGGGCAACTACTTCCCATCTTCAACATACCATTTTAGACACTAGGCCAACTATAAGACCGGACACTTCTTCTACTTTAGGTTCTGCAAAACCTAGGCAGGTGGACCCTAGATTCAATTTATATGGTACTAGTGCCTAACATATTCTTGAATCTATTAACAATAGATGTAACCCTTATTTCTCCTAATGACTGATGCAATAACATAGATATACAATAGCTAAATGCAATACAATGCAATTCATAAGCTGAGTGACAATATTCTATTCTAGCTCTTCAAAAAAAAATATAAAGATGATTTGAATTTGATTTGATTTTATGTGGGTGGGGAAAGTGGATGAAAACCAAGTATGGAAAACAAGCTAATGATCATGTAGCTAATCAGTGCCTTATCCATTGGGCAAATTCGTAAATCTCTTTCATGAACTATGGATATCTAAATCACACATCCTATGCCAAGACTCCAAATCTATCCATTTACCTTGTAAAATGGATATCAATTTTCAATCTAAATGTCATTCTTACCGAATATCCTCCTCAATAAACCTCCAACCCTATTGATTTCCATGAAACATTTACATAACTCATTGAATTATAAGTAACAATGAAACAACATACAACATTAAGGGGCTACAACTATGATCTAGAATCTTTGTTCAAAGATCATAAAACATTGCAAATCACTAATAAAGGAGACAAGATCTAAAATGAAACTAAACGCTTGCTATTCTTTGTATTGATTTCCTTGAAATAATACATGAAAATGTATGAAATTGACTCACAAGATACCTAATAAACTAGACTATACAATAAAAATATTTTGTCATAGAAGAAAGAAAATGGTGGAAATGAGAAACTAATAGGATGGGAGGGGTTATCATAGCCAAAGCAATGCTTCCAGGTCTAGAAGAAACACATCCTAGATCTTTCCATTTAGACTTCATCAATTCTAAAAACCATTTCTACTTCAATTTCCAACTCCTCACTCTTCCCTCGCTTTTTCTAACCTCTAAAATGAAAGAGAGAAATTACATATATATGATGAAAGAATTCAATCCTAACCTAGAGATATTTTCACTTCCTCTTTCATTTCACAAAAGATATAATTCTTCAATCATGACTACAACTTCAATCCCAAAATTTAGCCTAACTAGAAAAACAAATATCCATCCTAACTAAAAATTAGAGCCAAATTATACTAGAATGGCATAATAAATTAACGCAATAGACCTTTTACCAAGTGTTTTTAACATGCTTATAACTATATTTTCAATTTTCACCAATCTCATTAAGAAGGACCAAATTTTACATTTCTGACTATAACTTGAACCGATGACTTCTTGTGCAAAAACAAACTCCATAATCAGAAAGTTCATTCTCTCTTGGTTTTGGAAATATATAGTATGCCTATATTCACTTATCAAGAACTCCTAGAATCTTGATTTGAAAATTGGGCTCTTGTTAGGCTTCATATAACATATTTGAAAAAATTTAATCATTTTAGGAAGTTTGAACTATAGGTTTAATTCAAACTTTATTTAAAATGAACAAGCATGCAATTTTGAATATCCCTCCAAAAATTCATTTGGGTCAAGCCTTGTTTAGCACCCTACCATGTGTCGAGTCTTGATTGGTTGACTATTGCTTCATCATTTGACCCCTACCATTTGGACACCATATGGTACCATATTATTGGCTACCTATTTTGCCACATCATCATGCCATGTCACCATGCCACATTGTCGGTCACTATGTGGCTATCCCAGTCAACATTCTATCACATCATCATGACATAACAACCTTGAAACATGTGACATTCTTTGCCACATCAACACCTTGGGAAGTGTACCATGTTTGAAGCCTCTGCCACATGTCACTTTCTAAATTGTCCACCTCACTACCACTTGGCTAGTCGTTATGTCACATGGTTTTCTTCCTTGCAATTTTTCCTTGGTGACATGGTGACCCCTGTCCAATCTGCCACATGTCACCATCCTATGCATCATTGAAATCTAACTTAATCCACCTACTTCCATGTATTGCCATTTGTCATTTTTTGAATGGTCACCTTAAACAACTATCGATTCCACACATTTTCCATAATTTCTCACCAAATTTTTGGTTTTCTGGTTAGTTGCCATGTTGCTTTCTAGAAGACTTCCCATTTTATAGTGGTGACATAGCAACCACAGGATTATGGTAATTCTTTTTTGGTGACTTTTGGTTATGCTAACATCATCATCTTGAGTTTCATGTTCATTCAAAAATTTGGTCTTCTTTCTTGAAGCTAGGACCCACGCATGAGCTTGAGGCTTTACAAAAGTGCAACATCTTTAAGACATTCAACAATGTATGTGGAATGTTATTTAAACACTCAAAATCTCACTTGTACAAGCAATGTGTGATTATATATTTTCTATTGATTTTTCCATGACTTTAATGGCACTTTAAACTTTGATGTGGGGTACCTTCTTCATTTTATGCTATAGCTCATCAACAACTTCGTATGGTCTTCTTCATCACCTCTTCTATCTCTCAGCCATCAAATTAGACCCATGATGAAAGAATCTAGTCTCTTTCATGGTGATAGAGTAATCTTTTATGTCAACCTCAAAAGCATAACTATTGCTTATAGAGTACAAAATTTTGCTGGCCCATAGCTAAGAATCCTTTGAAACTCCAATGGTATTCAGTTTGATGTATTTAGTCATCTTCTTAGCCACTTTAGCATCTTTAACAATTTCCCACCTAATGTGGGTGCATGCGTGGCCCATGCTTTTAGATACAATAAAAAACATTACATCTCCATCTATAGGGTTAGTGATAGGAGTCCAATGTGGCCAATAATAAGCATGATCATATACAATTGGTTTAGATCCATTTACAACTACTTCTCTCACAAACCCATCAAGATTGTTTGAGGAAGTTACAAGTTTGATATAATGATCTTCATCTATCTCCTGCTTGTACTTCAAGGCATCTCCAACCCATCTATAAAGGTTTAATTTTAAATATTTAGTCACCACTGGATAAGAAGAATAATAGAGTGTTGCAAACACAATGGCTATAGGCTTTGAGCTACCTGGTTGAGATGGGGCATATAAAGTAGCCTAGAAATGTTGTGTTGAGCTTTTACCTATAACTAAAGTATGTCATTTAGTCATAACATTCCCAATGAGATTATGAAGAGATTTGATTGCATTTGCTAAGTTTGGCTCTAGAAACTAGCATATGTTTTCTATATCAACAAAGTAACTCATCAACTACCATCCCAAAATTATAGTTGTACTTTGTTTCCCCTTCCAAATGGATTCAAACATCATTGGGTCTACATGATCAAGATTGATAGTAAAATTAGAGACAACAGTGGAACAATTGTGACCCATCAAGTAGACATGACATTTCCATGCTGGTTGAGCTGTTGCAAATGGAGAGAGCAAGTAAAAATCTATCTCTCCATCTACCTTTACCACTACCTCTACTTCTACTCCTTGTTTCTATAGGTATATCTTATTAACCAATGAGTCTTCACCATTCATATGGGAATGATGATAGGGATGGTAGTTTTTCTCATATACTAGATTAGTTAGAAGAAAGGCATTCACATTCACTTCTGCCAGTCTCTAGAAAAGTCTCCTATCTTCTAATTTTCTTATATTATGACCACATGAGATACCTAGGCTTAATTCAAAGCCCACTATCATCTTCTACCTTAAATGAGGAAGGAGGCTTGTGATTGAGATCTCTAATTTCTACCATTCTCCTTGAACAGTCCCCCAATTTCTTTGGTTGCAAGAGCTCACAGACCAACATATATCAAACTATAGGATCATGTGTAGGCTGTTCATTTATAGTCTCATATATAAGTAGTGGTAAAGATGCTTTCTTATGTTGGCTCTTAAACAACAAACTTCTTGACATACCTTATCAACTTGTTGAAGTTAGTCAAACCCCAAAAGTGGGTCCGGCTAAAAAAAATTTCATTTTCGAGAAACTAACATCTCAAAGTAATCTACTAATCATTTGATATTAATTTGATTGAACTTCAATCATTGTCACATCATTTAAAACTGACCTTCAAACGTTTCTTGAAAACTATCAATTTCATGCCAAGAGGTCCATTGATCGGCTTTAAAAATTGACCAAAACACTTGATTGAGCTTTGAAATGAATAGTACTAATTCTCTGTCCCACAAAATATTATCCTATTGAATCTTATCTCATGAAAAATTCATAGTCAAAAGATATCAACTGTTAGAGCTTTCGTCTTTGAACTGCCTATAAGAAAACATGCCAAAAAACCACAAAACACATTCGATTTTGGTTTTGAAAATTGGGCAAACCGATACTTAGGAAAACATCAACTAGGGAATTGGTTTATTGTAATGAGAAGAATATAAATCCACAATTAGGTCTCATGAAAAATTACTAGGTGAATTTTTTTTCTGGTCAAAGTAGGCTACTCAAATTTGCAAATTGGAAACACTGGCATAAAAGCATTTTTTGCAAATGAAATTGACCTAGGAAAGTGTGTAGATGAATTCATCAAGTCTTAAAAATTATCATACTCAAAGTACTTTTAGAGAAAAAAGAATGGTACAATCCATTTTATCTCACCTATCATGGATTCAAAGTTATGACATTAAGAATAGGGGTACTAACCAATCTGCCTTTCTTGACACTAGTAAAAGGTTACAAATTGCATTTGGAATCGCTTTTGAAAACTAATCAAATGGATTTGTCATAAGCTCAAAATTGAAAAATAGCAAGTTTCTAACCTATAAAATTTAATGCAAAAGGAATTTTATTATTTTGGTCAACCTAATCAAAGTTATGACAAGTCAAACATGGCCTTCCAGAATTCTGAACAATACACATCAGCGTGACAACAATAAGTGACCAGCTTTGATAGATTCAAAACATAGTCAAAATAATTCAAAATGACTTGAAATCTAAAACATAGGCTCTGTAGTATGGATTCTAAACACTCCCTAAGTAGAAAGTCATGAAACATTACTAGGTATGAGATATTCAATTGCAAACATAGCCTCCTATTGCTATTTGACACTTTGCAAAAAATGTAGATTTGAACATTGTTCAAAATGGGACTACATGAAATGGCTCAGAATGGCAATTTATCTTTATGGAAGACATATGCATACTGAATGCAAGGTTTTAGAAACATTAAACACCTCATGTGCTTACAAATAGATAGCTGGGTATATATGCATTAAAAGCACTTAAAGGCTTAATTTTTTCAATGGTACTCAAAATCGAGGCTTCAATTTTGAGTCCCAATAGTGGCTCTATCTAGTGATGCATGTCCCTTGTATGAATGGAAAGGATTTAGATCATTGGGAGAAGTGAACCACATACCTAACTGCAAAATTTCTCTTGAATAGCTTTATTGAAAGCAAAAACAACTATTCCTACTATGTACAAACGATGGCCCCGGGCAACCAAACTTCAACCAAAGCTTTTACCTTTGTCATAAATCTGATTTTCATCTAAATTTTATGAGGTAAGCTGGAAGTATAATTTCTATCAATTTCACCGATTAGATTAACATCTTGAAACATACCATTTAGCAAAACTGAATATACATCTTCACTTTCATAATGCATATAAAAACTATGATCACTCTACAATTTTCTCATTATGAAAGTACTAATTAGCATGCTCAAATATATTAGACCTAGACAAAAATCTCTCTTCATCAAATGAATCATGCATGCTATCAGTCTTGAATATGAAAGCTTCATACTCAACTTGGGGAAAGGGATCACACATACCTTGAAAATGTGCAAGTTTAAGTATAACTAGAGAGTATTCACATTAGAATCTAGACTTATACTCACAAATATCATCAATATTAGAATTTGAAACTAATCTGGGATCCTCCAATGGTTCTTTGAAATCAACAAATGAAGTATCCATCATATTAGAATATTCAACATAAAACTCATTACAAGGTGCATGTTGATTTTCAATAATAACTTTGTCAAACACCTTGTTGTCTACATCATGAGATGTAGCATCATCATCATAATCACTATCACATCCAAAAGAAGAACAATCTAATCTCTTATAGTAGTAGGATAATGTATCATCATTAAAATCATCCTCAACTAAATCTAAACACTCCACGTGCTCTTCAAAAAGCAGGTTGATAACTCCATGGAAAGCTCCTTTGTAGACATTATGACAATTGATGTGTTGATCGACATCAAACTCTTCACCATACAATGGATTCATGTAAACTTTGAAATTATTTCTAATATCACTATCATGGACACTATCAACATGTGAAGAAGAAAAATCAAAATCATTACAAGAAGATACACCATTAACTTTATCAACAAAGCATTTAGAATATGAATCCATGTTACTTGCATTGTCTTCATTAAGGTGATTCAAATGTTTTACAAACCAATCATCTTTAGGTGTTGATGCATTAACCTCTAAATCATTTCTATACTGCTGGTTACTACTTCATATGTCTTCAAGACATCCATCTATACAATTAGGTAATCCATCTTTATAAATAATCTCTTTGTCTTCATATTGTGTGGACAAATCTCCTTCACAACTTTCAACCTCAAGCTGACTTGTCTAACTCTAAAATGGAAC
This sequence comes from Cupressus sempervirens, assembly GCA_028749045.1. Lineage (NCBI taxonomy): Eukaryota > Viridiplantae > Streptophyta > Pinopsida > Cupressales > Cupressaceae > Cupressus > Cupressus sempervirens. The sequence goes on along the minus strand of CM053791.1, from coordinate 269,686,891 downwards.
TTCACTGATTTAGAAAAAGAACTCATACCTCTACTAGCATAATAGTACCCACTTCCATTGATGGGGACAGAATCTAAGAAAAAAATAGACACAATAGAAAAGGGAAATTATATTAACTGAGAAAATAAGCTAGTACAAACAGTACAGAGAAAATAAACTTCAAAACATGCCCTAAGGGCTTACAATAGCATAAATCTGGACATAATTTCTCCTTTCATTACCCCCTCTCAAACTCCACTCCGAACTGCATTTTACAATGCCAGAAATCTCTTTAAATAGACCCTAGAGGGTTAAGGACTAGGAGTACATTCTAGAAAGTGCTAGTAGGCATCCACTTACCAAATAGAAGGTTCCAGAAGCTACGTTAGAAGTTGGTGCAAATCTAGAAGAATCCAGAAATAGTAACCGAACTTCCGGGAGGCATAAGTTTTGAACCGTAGCTCCAATTGATGAACTATTTACATTTTTGGAAAGATCTCAAAGCACTCTATAGCCCTATGGACAAGCTTCACTTGTCCCAAAATTTTTTGGCCCTTTTTGAGGTCATTTAATACCCCTAACCTGACTTTGAAGCATTCTTAGGAGGTCTCCAAAACCCAAAAAATTGCAATAACTTTCAAACTGTGGGGCCTTTTGAACTAATTCTTTTTCTAGAATGCTCTAAATCACAATTACATTCATCTGGCCAGTTCACACCTTCTAGGTAACCAAAATGATGGCCAAATTGCATACTCCTATTTTCTTAAGATTTTCTAGCACACTGATAGTTGAACTGTGAGAGTTGGAACCTTTATTTGACCCAAATGGGTATCCAAAAATGAAAAGACATGAAACAGAACCTAAGTCTAATTACATTTTTTTTTGGGTGACATAGGATTGCCCTTATACCTCTGGATGCTCTTGCATCAGACACCCAGGGTAGATTGGAAAGTGACCCTGTCACTTTATGGATGGTAGAGGAAATCCCAAATGGGAAACCTCAGCTGTTGAAATCCAAGTTGAGTCCTTGATCGACCGTCCTTTCCACTTCACCAAACACTCTTCATACTGCCTATTTCTGGTACTCCTACCCACATGATGATCTAGAATGTCTTCTATCTCCTCCTTCTTAGAAGCAAGAATTGGACATGGCTCTAACACCAGCTCCTCATCTGCACCATCGTCATGATACTCTGTTAAATCTGCAATGTTGAAAATGGGAAAAATGTGAATACCATCTGGTAGCTCCACCTCACATGCATTTCCTGAGTCATGTTTCTTCAAAATTTTGTAGGGGCCAAATTTCTTCATTTTCAGCTTGTTGTAAGTACCAGCTGGAAATCTTTCTTTTCGTAAGTGCACTATGACTAAATCTCCTACTTAGAATTCCTTATGTTTTCTCCTTTGATCAGCCCTAGTTTTATACTCTTGATTCATCTTGGTAATGTGTGCTTGAACCTCCTCATGTAGATGCTTGATATGTTCAGCAAATTCCTTAGCTTCAACACTTGTCCTCTCCCCTTGTTCTATCTTCCTCAACTCTGGTGCAGTCCTTGGGCTACTCCCATATACAATTTGGAATGGTGATTTTCCAGTACTCCTTATTACAGAGTTATTATAAGCAAACTCTGCTTGTCATAGAATCAAATCCCATCCCTTGGGCTTATCCCCAACTAAACATCTCAGCAAATTGCCCAGACTTCTGTTTACCACTTCTGTTTGGCCATCAGTTTGTGGGTGATGTGCGAAATTGAATTTCAAGTCTATTCTCAACTTTTTCCACAATGTCCTCCAGAAATACCCCACAAATTTAGTATCTTTGTCAGAAACTATACTCCTTGGAAGACCATGTAGTCTTACCACTTCTTTGAAAAAAAAGTTTGCAATATGGACAACATCATGAGTTTTGTGGCATGGAATGAAATGTGCCATTTTGGAGAACCTATCAACCACCACGAATACTAAGTCATTACCCCTTTGTGTCCTTGGCAATACAAGAACAAAATCCATACTTATGTCCTCCCATGGCCTTGATGGAACAGGCAATGGCTGATATAGGCTAGTATTCTGACTAAACCCCTTGGCAACTTGACAAACTTGGCAACTCTATACAAACTTCTTCACATCCTATGAAATTTGAGGCCAAAAATAATGTTCTCTAAGAATGGAAATGGTCTTATCTTGACCAAAATGTCCTGCCATCCCTCCACTGTGTTTCTCCTTAATTAGATTTTCCCTCACGGAACTCCTTGGAATGCACAATTGACTACCCTTGAACAACATGCCATCCTGAATCAAATAGTCTAACCACTTGGTTCTATCTACAACAACAGGTTCTTTACAAGCTTTCCATGCTTCAGCAAAATCAGGATCCTCGGGGTACAAATTCTTGAGTTCATCAAACCCAACTACTTCAACCTGCATTACTGTGAGCAACAACTGTCTCCTACTTAGTGCATCTGCAACCCTGTTAGATTTTCCACTTCTATGCTTCAACAAAAATGTATAGCTCTGCAAGAAATCTACCCACTTCATATGCCTTTGATTCAATTTACCTTGACTATTTAGGTACTGTAATGCCTGATGATCAGTATACAAAACAAATTCCTTTGGCAATAAATAATGCCTCCATTTTTTTAAGGCCTGAACTATTGCATAGAACTCTTGATCATAAACAGAATACTTATTCTTTGCATCATTCAATTTTTCACTAAAATATGCAATAGGCTTACCTTCTTGGCTTAATACAACCCCAATAGCACTACCACTAGCATCACAATCTACTTAGAAAACATTTCTAAAATCTGGAAGTGCCAACACAGGCTGTTCTGTTACCTTCTTCTTCAGCAATTCAAAACTTCTTGCAGTTGCTATAGTCCATTTGAACTCTTTTCTATCCCCTCTTATTATATTAGTTAGGGGTGCACATATCCCACTCAAAATTCTTAATAAACTTCCTGTAAAAACTAACCAAACCATGAAATGATCTTACCTCAGTAGCAGACCTTGGAGTAGGCCATTCCAAGATGGCTTTTACCTTCTCTGGATCCATTTTGAGACCTTCAGGTGATATAACAAACCCCAAATAGACTAACTCCCTTTTTGCAAAGATACATTTCTTCAAATTAATTAATATTTTCTCTTCCCTTAACCTTTCAAGGACACTATGAATATGCAGCAAATGTTCTTCCAAAATCTTGGTGAAAATTAAAATATCATCCAAATAGACAATAACAAATTTCCCAAGAACTTCTTAAGTACCTCATTCATGAGCCGCATGAAGGTGCTTGGGGCGTTCGTCAATCCAAAGGGCATGACTAACCACTCATAAAGACCTTCCTTGGTCTTGAAGGTTGTTTTCCACTCATCTCCTTCTTGAATTCATATCTAGTGATAACCACTCTTCATATCTATCTTTGTGAAGTACTAAGCTCCACTCAAGCATTCCATAAGATCATCCATCCTTGGCAAAGGAAACTGGTACTTGATGGTGATCCTATTTATAGCTCAAGAATCTGTACACATCCTCCACTCTCCATCCTTCTTTGGTGCAAGTACTGCAAGTACTACACATGGACTCAGGCTCTCTCGAATCAAGCCCTTCCTCAACAACTCCTGAACCTATCTATTTAGCTCCTCTGTTTCAGTAGGAGTCATCTTTTGAGCAACCTTGTTAGGAAAACTAGCTCCTAGAATCAGATCTATCTAATGACTGATTTGCCTTACTAGTGGTAATCCATCTGGAACATTATCAGAGATAATATCTCCAAACTCCCCTAGTAAATCTGAAACTTCAAGTGGTATTTCACTACTACCTTCTTTATCTTTCCTAGGAATCAAAGCATAGCAGATATGCTGATGTTTCATGCCATCTAAAAACTTTCTTCCATCAACAAGACAAATCCTAGCACTGCTACATACCCTTTCACCTTCCTTTTTCATGGGCTTCAATTTGTGGCGAACTCCATCCTTTGTCAGAGAGTATGTGTTTGCATGTCCATCATGCACTGCATGTCTATCAAACTGCCATGGTCTACCCAACAATAGATGGCAACCATCCATCGAAATAACATCACAGAGAACTTCATCATGGTAACTTCCAATTTTAAATTTTACCAAACATTGTTCACTTACCAGGACCTTATGATCATCTTTTACTCCAGCAATCCGATAGGGTTGGGGATGTTTCTCCCTCTTGAGCTTCAGCTTAGAGACCATCTCTTCTGATACCAAGTTATCAATGCTACCACCATCAATGATCACATCACAACATTTATCCTCACACTTGCATCTGGTACGGAACAAACTCCTCCGTTGTCTCGCTTCAATCTCACCACTTAGTAGGACTCTTTCATTTACCAAGGTCTCTCCTCTTTTTGCATCCTCTAAATGTGATGATTGTGCATCCTCATCCACATGAGCAACCCTAGCTTGGCCCTCTGCTCTCCTATCTGTCCTTCCTTGTCCTTCAGGGAATTCAAAGGCACGATGACCTTCTTCATTGCAATGGAAATAGGTACCACGAAAGCCTCCTCTTCCTTGTCCATGTCCTCTACCTCTTCCTCTCTGATTTCCAAAGTCTTGGTCATGGGAGCGATTGAAACCCTCATTCCTCTGGTTCTTGCTAGTACCCTCATCTTCATTTTTCTTTTAGGTTTCATTGCGGCCTCTAGATGACCTACCGCTTCCCCTTCCTCCTTGACCATGCCCTCTTTTTCTTCCTTCAAACCTTTTATTTAGCTTCTCTTCAACTCGTAGGGAAAACTGGTATGCCTCTTCAATGCTGGTCATTCTTACCAGACTTAATTCCTCCTGGATGCTAGGTCGTAACCCATTGATATAATGAGCAACCTTCTCCTTATTTGCTTCTGCATGACCCGCTCTAATCAAGAGTTGATAAAATTTTTCTATATATTCTTGGACTAATCTTCCTACTTGCTTTAACCCATGCATTTTCTTAAACAAATCAAGCTCATAGTCCATAGGAATGAACTACTTCTTCAATTTGTCCACCATGCGATCCCATCTTGTGATCTTCTCCTTTCCTCTTCTATTTCTTTCCAATTGAACCTCTTGCCACCAAATTTTGGCATGGCCTTTCAGTTTGGCCTTTGCAAATTAACCCTATCTGGATCCATTATATCCTCATACTCAAAGTATTCTTCCAGTTCATTGATCCAATCGATCAACTCATCTGGTTTCAGATTTCCTGAAAATACACCCACTTCAATTGTAGGTCTTTTCCAAAACTTAGTAATGGCCCTAAAAAGCCTTTCCTGTGCATGATTCAGAACTTCCCTGTCAAATTGCTCTTCTTGTCCCATTACTTCTTCTTCATTTTCATCCTCACTGTTGTTACTTGCGGCAACATTTGCTCCTCTACGGAGCTCTTCTTGCAATGCCTGCACCTGCCTTTGGAGGGCTCTAACCTCCTCAAGATTAATAGCTCTGGTCCTTCCACCATGCTCTCTTCATGGAGGAATCTTCTAACTCAAACCCACAACCACATAGTCTTGGTGCAAACTGCCTCACAGTCGACGCTCTATCTACACACTTAGGAAAACCTGCTCTGATACCACTTGATGGGGACAGAACCCAAGAACAGAATAGACACAATAGAAAAGAGAAATTATATTAACTAAGAAAATAAGCTAGTACAAATAGTACAGAGAAAATAAACTTCAAAACATGCCCTAAGGGCTTACAATAGCATAAATCTGGAGATAATTTCTCCTTTCATTACTCCCTCTCAAACTCCACTCCGAACTACATTTTACAATGCCAGAAGTCTCCTTAAATAGACTTTGGAGGGTTAAGGACTAGGAGTACATTCTAGAAAGTGCTAGTAGGCATCCACCAACCAAATAGAAGGTTCCAGAAGCTGTGTTAGAAGTCGGTGCAAATCTAGAAGAATCCAGAAATGGTAATCGAACTTCCGGGAGGCATAACTTTTGAATTGTAGCTCCAATTGACGAACTGTTTACATTTTCAGAAAGCTCTCGAAGCGCTCTATAGCCCTATGGACCAACTTCACTTGTCCCCCATTTTTGACCCTTTTTGAGGTCATTTAATACCCCTAACCTGACTTTGAAGCCTTCTTAGGAGGTCTCCAAAACCTAAAAAACTGCAATAACTTTCAAACCGTGGGGCTTTTTGACCTGATTCTTTTTTTGGAATGCTCTAAATAAAAATTACATTCATTTGGCCAGTTCACACCTTCTAGGTCACCAAAATGATGGCCAAATTGCATGCTCCTATTTTTTCAGGATTTTCTAGCACACTGATAGTTGAACTGTGAGAGTTGGAACCTTTATTTGACCCAAATGGGTATCCAAAAATGAAAAGACATGAAACAGAAACTAAGTCTAATTACATTTTTTTTTGGGTGACACAAGATTGCCCTTATACCTCTAGATGCTCCTGCATCATCCATCATTTCTTTCTTCTTCCCAATTTGCATCAGATTCGTATGAAGATGAACATGTACTATTATTGTCCTCTTCTTGACTCTAGTAACCACTCTCATCATTGTCATCACATGATGCTTCTTCATAATACATCGGATCAGCAACTTCACCTTCATCACTTGATGCATAACATTCAACTTCTTCATCCTCATACTAAGATGAATACCTTTCAACTTCAAAGTTTACAATACTCTCAACAAAAGGCATATTATTAATAGGAGAAGAAACAACTGAATTTATTTCTTACATATCTAATTGATCAAGTAAAGTGACTTTATCATCTATTTTTGTGATATCATTAACATGTGCATTATTTTCAACAAGGAAAGGATCATCTCATCTTTGCAACAAAGAATCTTCATTTACACATGTCTTTAATTCTAAATTTTCAACAAAATTGTTTCCAACAGTAGTAGTATCTACTTACTGATCTAAAATCAAACACTCTTTATGACATTGATTCTTCCTTTGAACCTCATCTTGCTAGCTAAGATTTCTATAGAAATGACTCCTAGTTCAGCCATATTTTACATTATTTTCAATATCTATCACTATCATGAATACCTGATTCAAAGTCTCAGGCTCCTTATCTCTTAATAGACAACTTGTCTTCTTGTCAAATTCATCAAGATAAACCATGAGATGCACTTGATCATCTAGCCTATAACTTTTAGGGATCTCATTCAAAATCTTTGCAAATTTGATATTAAAATTAGGAACTAATTCATTATTACTAATATGGATCTTCAAGAAATTCTCAATATAATTAGAGATGCTTACTATTTCATGAAGGTTGAAAGTAATTCATCCCAAGATGAAATAGAACATGCCAACAGAAAGGAAAACCAATCTCTAGTATCACCTTCTAAAGTTTGAACAAACAATTTCATATGAACATCTTCATGAAAAATTTCATAGTCACCCATTAAGTTGCTGAAAACTTGAATATGATGACTGGCTGAAATAGTATGGTTCCCATTAAATTTAGGCAAACTTTTTCTGACATCATTAGGAATGACATTTTGGAAACCATAGATACCATCAAAACATAATGACATGTATCTCTTGCTAGAAATAGATATATAATTATTATCCATGGATTGCATACCAAGTGAAGGGAAATTTGGCATTTCTTACAAACTTAAAAGTCATTCACCATTATTACTTCCATAATTTATTACTTGCAGAAAATCTAAAAATACTTTCTACCAATTCAAACTCTAAACATACTTCAAAATATGAAAATTCTTGTTGAAACCATTCTTCATAAAGTATGTTGAGATAAATCAAACCAATCTCCTCCTAAGTGTTGAAAATACCACTTAACAGAGAAACTTTTGTAGAACTTACTTTCATAGAAAAGGAATTTCATGAAAGTCAAAAAATACCTTGAGTGTTGATGTCTGAAAACATTGATCTATTGATTGGCATAGGTGTTGATTTTAATTCTTCACACCATTGATCAAATCCTTGTAGAGCCGCCATCTCCTTGAGGAGAACAAAATGAAATCACTACTGTGATTCATTTTAACATTTAAATTTCTTTTGACAACAAATCCAACACAATACTTCAAAACTCAATTAGTCAAGAACTTATATATTCCCTCTTATTGCCTAAAACTTATCATAAATTTCAGATTTACACAATTCAATTGAAAGGTCATGAACATTTATATATAACCAATCTATACCGGTACATAGATCTTTTAGAGAGTCATCACTCCCAATTGTGAGAAAATTTTCAAAACATGATTCATAGCATGATGAATTTGACCTAGATTTTCAACTTGTAGAACATTGCAAATCATTGAACACTTAGAAGAGAGAAACAATTTTTAAATAATTGTGACTCTAAATTTACAACACTTTGAAAACCAAACTGTCTAAATTGATTGAAAATAAAACTTAGTAGCAATAGAATCTACATTCAATCTTTCAAAGCTACTGTTATCCTGAACAAAGCATCATTGGGGTGCATGACATTTGAGTAAGAAAACTAGAAAAACACATCAAAAAACTTATTGCTACAACTTTTTCCATGCACTACTTCTACTATATTGAATATCCTTTTTAAATTCTCAAGGTTTGTCTACAATTTAGATTCAATACACTCCCCAGTAGAGTCACCATTTTGCTGGTGACTCAAATGGGCAAGAATATACTAAAAAATAGGTCTGAAATATTTAATTAACACCAGATATTCTTGTCCTTTTAGCCAGGTGTATTGTCATCTTATCTCCCCTATAGAGTCACCATTTTGTTGGTGTTTTAAAATGCTATAGGTTTCAAATTACCCCAATGAGAACAAGATATATCTAGGGGAAGCTACTTCCAATCTTCAACATACCATTTCAGACACTAGACCAACTATAAGGTTAGACCCTTCTTCTACTTCATGCTCTACAAAACCTAGGTAAGTGGACCTCAGATTCAATTTATATTGTACCAGTGTCTAACATATTCTTGAATCTATTAGCAATAGATTTAAACATTATTTCTCCTAACGACTCTTGCAATAGCATAGATCTACAATAGCTAAATTCAAAACAATGCAATTCATAAGCTGAGTGAGGGCATTCTATTCTAGCTCCTCAAAAATAAAATATAAAGATGATTTGAATTCAATTTGATTTTATGTGGGTGGGGAAAGTGGATGAAAACCACATATGGAGAACAAGCTAATGATCCCATAGCTAATCAGTGCCTCATTCATTGGAAAAATTCACAAATCTCTTTCATGCATTTTGGATATCTAAAACACACATCCCATGCCAAGACTCCAGATCTATCCATTTAATTTGTAAAATGGATACTGATGTTCAATCTAAATCTCACTTTTTCCTAATATCCTCCTCAATAAACCTACAACCTTATTGATTTCCATTAAGCATTTACATAACTCATTGAATTATAGGCAACAATAAAACAACATACAACATTAAGGGACTACAACTATGATCTATAATTTTTTTTAAAGATCATAGAACATTGAAAATCATTGATAGAGGAGACAAGATCTAAAATGAAACTCAACACCTTCTGTTCTTTGTATTGATTTCCTTGACATAATACATGAAAATGCATGAAATTGATTCATAGGATACATAGTAAACTAGACTATATAATAAACATATGCTATCATACAAGAGAGAAAATGGTGGAAATTAGAAACTGATGGGATGGGAGGTGGGTATCATAGCCAAAGAAAAGCTTCATGATCTGGAACCAACACATCCTAGATCTTTCCATTCATAATGCATCAATTCTAAAAACCATTTCTACTTCAATTTCCAACTCCTCACTCTTCCCTCATTTTTTCTAACCTCTAAAATGAAAGAGAGAAATTACATATATATGATGAAAGAATTCAATCCTAACCTAGAGATATTTTCATTTCCTCTTTCATTTTATAAAAGATTTTATTATTCAAACATGACTCCAACTTCAATCCTAAAATTCAGCCAAACTAGAAAAACAAATATCCATCCTAACTAAAAATTGGAGCCAAATATACCAGAATGGCATAATATTCTTAAAATTAACCTAATAGACCTTTTACCATGTGTTTTTACCATGCCTATAACTGCATTTTTAATTTTCACCAATGTCATTAAGAAGGTCCAAATTTTACATTTCTTCCTATAAATTGAACTAGTGACTTCCTATGCAAAAACAAACTTTGTTATCAGAAAGTTTGTCTTCTCCTAGTTCTGATGATATATAATATGCCTTTATTCACTTATTGATAACTCCCAGAATCTTGATTTAAAAATCAGGCTCTTCCTAGGCTTCATATAACATATTTGCAAAAATTTAATCATTTTACAAAGTTTGAACTATAGGTTTAATTCAAACTTTATTTAAAATGAATAGGCATGTAATTTTTTGAAGGAATATTAAAAATTAATTTTTTAGTGCAATTTTGAATTTTCCTCTAGAAATCCATCTGGGTCAAACCTTGATGACCACCCTGTCATGTGTCGAGTCTTGATTGGTTGACTATTGCTTCATCATTTGACCCCTACCATCTGGATGCCACATGATACCATCTTATTGGCTACCTTTTTCCACATCATCATGCCACATCACCATGCCATGTCATTGATCACTATGTCAATATCTTAGTCAGCATTCTCCCATGTCATCACGACATAACAACCTTGTAACACTTGTCATTCTCTACCACATTAGCACCTCAAGAAGCATGCCACATCCAAAGCCTCTGCCACATGTCACATTCTAATTCATCCACCTCATTTTTCACCTAGCTGACATGTCACTGCCACCTTGTCGGTCACTATGTTGCATGGTTATCTTCCTTGCAACTTTTTCTTGGTGACATGGCAACCATCGTCTAATCTACCATGTGTCACCATCTTGTACATCATTAAAATCTGACTCAATTCACCTACAACCATGTATTTCCACTTATCATTTTTTGAATGGTCACCTTAACCATCTACTGGGTCCACATTTTTGCCACAACTTCTTGCTAGATTTCTAAATTTTTGAGAGGTTTCCATCTTGCTTGCCAAAAAAATTCTCATTTTTTGGTGGTGACATAGTAACCACCAGATTTTGGCAAGTCTTTTTCAGTGACTCCTAGTCATGCTGACATCATCATCTTGAGTTGTATGTTCAATCAAAAATTTGTTCTTCTTTCCTCTAGCCAAGACCCACGCATGAAGGGAAAGGTCTTTAAGACATTCAAGAATGCATGTGGAATGTTATTTCAACACTCAAAAGCTCACTCATACAAGAAATTTGGGATTATTTATTTCCCATTATTTTTGCCACTACTTTAATGGTTCTTTAAACTTTGAAATGGGGATCCCTTCTTCCATTTATGTCATGTCTTCTCAACAACTTCACATAGTCTTCTTCATCACCTCTTCCATCTCTCATCCATCAAATTAGAGCCATGATGAAAGAATCTAGTCTGTTCCATGGTGCTAGAGTAATCTTTTATGTCAATCTTGGAAGCATAACTATTGCTTATAGAGTGCCGATAGTTGAGAATTCTTTGAAATTGTAATGAAATTTAGTTCGATGTAATTGGTCATCTTCTTAGCCACTTCAGCATCTTTAACAATCTCCCACCTGATGCGGATGCTTGCATGGCTTGTACGTTTAGATATAGTGAAAAACATTACATCTCCATCTGTAGGGTTAGTGATAGGAGTATAATGTGGCCAATAATAATAAGCATGATCATATACAACTGATCTAGATCCATTTATAATTGCTTCTCTCACAAACCCATCAGGATTGTTCATGGAAGTTACAAGTTTGATAAAATGATCTTCATTCATTTCCTGCTTGTACTAGGCATCACTAGCCCATCTATAAAGGTCTAATTTCAAATAGTTTATTACCACTACATAAGAAAAATAATAGGGTGTTGTAGACACAATTACTATAGGCTTTGAGCTACCTAGTGAGATAGGGCATATAAAGTAGCTTGAAAATGTTTTGTTCAGCCTATACCTATAATTAAAGTATGCCATTTAGTCATAACATTCCTAATGAGATCATGAAGAGATCTACTTGTATTTGTTAAGTTTGGCTCTAGAAACCAACATATGTTTTCTATATCAACAAAGTAACTCATCAACTACCATCACAAAATCATAGTTGTACTCTATTGCCCCTTCCAAAGGGATTCAAACATTGCTGGGTCTCCATGATTAAGATTGATAGTACAATTGGAGACAACAATGGAATAATTATGGCCTGTTAAGTAGGCATGACATTTATACGCTAGCTGACCTATTGCAAATGGACAGAGAAAATAATGATCCATCTCTCCATCTACCTCTGCCTCTGCCTCTACTTCTACTCCTTGTTGTCATAGGCATATCTTATTAACCAACAAGTCTTCACCATTCATATGGGAATGGTGATAGGGATGGTAGTTTTTCTCATATGCTAGACTAGCTAGAAGAAAGACATTCACATTCGCTTCTACCAGTCTCCAAAAAAGTCTCTTGTCTTTTAATTTTCTTATATTATGACCACATGATAGAACTAGGTTTAATTCAAAGCCCACTATCATCTTCTGCCTCAAATGAGGAAGGAGGCTTGTGATTGAGATCTCTAATTTCTACCATTTTCCTTGAATAATTATCCAATTTCTTAGGTTACAGGAGCTCATAGACCAACAACTTATCAAACTATAGGATCATGTGTAGGCCCTTCATTTACAGTCTCATATATGGGTAGTGGTAAATATGCTTTCTATGTATATTCTTGTAGTTGGCTCTTAAATAACAAAATTCTTGACATACCTTATCAGCTTGTTGAAGTCAGTCGAACCCCAAAAGTGGGTTTGGCCAATTTTTTGTTTTTGTTTTAAGGTGACTAACATCTCAAAGTGATATACTAATCATTTGATATTGATTTGATGAAATTTAATCACTGTCACATCATTTGAAACTAAATTTCAAACTTTTCCTTAAAACTACCAATTTTGTGAGAAGAGGCCCTTTGACTAGCTTTAAAAATTGACCAAAACACCTGACTAGGCTAAAAAAACAATAATACTAATTCTCCGTTCCACATACTCCTACCCTATTGAATCTCATTTCATGAAAAATTCTTATTCAAAAGATATCAACTATTGAAGTTGCCCTCTCAGAATTGCCTACAAGAAAACATGTTAGAAAACCATAAAACACGTTCGTTTTGGCTTTGAAAACTAGACAAATTGATACATAGGGAAATGAAAACTAGGGCATTGGTTCATTTTATTAATGAGAATATAAATCTATGATTAGGTCTCATGTGAAATGATTGGGCAAATATTGTGAGTGGTCATAGTAGGCTACTCAAATTTGCAAACTGGAAACACTGGTAGAAAAGTGTTTTTTTGCAAATAGAATTGACTTAGGAAAGTGTGTAGATGGATTCACCAAGATTTGAAAATTGGCATACTTAAAGTATTTTGAGAGGATAATTCAATGGTATAATCCATTTGATCTCACCTATCATGGATTCTGAGTTATGACATCATGAACAAGGGTACTAATCAATCTACCTTTCTCGACACTAGTAAAAGGTTACAAATTGCATTTGGAATCACATTTGAAAATTGATCAAATGGATTTTTCATAAGCTTGAAACTAAAACATAGAAATTTTATGACCTCTAAAATGCAAAGCAAAAGGAATTTTATTATTTTGGTCAACTAGGTCAAAATTATGAAAAGTCAAATAGGGCCTTCGAGAATCCTGAACAATTCACATCAGCATGACAATAATAAAAGACCAACTTTGAGGGATTCAAAACCTAGCCAAATGGATTCAAAAAGATTGAAGATCTAAAAAATAGGCTCTCTGGTATGGACACTAAACACTCCCAAAGTAGAAAGTCATGAAACATTACTAGGTACAAGATATTCAATTGCAAACATATTCTCCTATCATTGTTTGACATAGGGAAAAAATGCAAATTTGGGCATTGCTCAAAACAAGACTTCGCGGAATGGCTCAGAATGGAAATTTATCTTTATAGAACACATAGGTGTATTGAAAATAATGTATGAGAAACATTAAACACCTCATGAACTTCAAATGGATAGCCAAATATATATGGATTAAAAGCGCTTAAGGGTTTAATTTTTCAATGGTACTCAAAATTAGGGCTTCAATTTTGAGTCCCAACACTTCCTACTCCACCTCTTGCTTCTTTAGGTATGAGATCTACTATTCATTAGGATAATCTTTATGACTCATATCTTGTAGTGTAGGATGAATTCCTAGATGCTCTTTCAAATGAGTCTCATAATGCAAATTTGGTTAATACATACAAGGGGTTTCTCTTCGAGATACTTCTGCACCTTCTTTGGAGAATTGATTTCCCAAATCTTCATGTGCTCTTGGTTTTTCACATGTCATAGGCCAGCTTGATGGTGTGACAAAATCTTTGAGCTTGGAGACACCTATTCAATCTTCAGATATTCATACATGGAGACCTTCTTCTTCCTTCCTCATTTTTTACATGGAGTGGCTTCTTCATCTTTTGATGTATTTATCTCTTCCTAAGGAGAGACATGTTTTTTGTAGGCATTGCATTATATTTTTCTTACAAGTACTCTTCATCTACATTGGAACTTCTTCATTATGGAGGGGATATCATGTCTCCTTATTTCCTTCCTCTGGGGGATTATTCTTTGTATATACATGATGTATGCAATTTTTGGGGGGTCTTGAGTACTCCATCCATCCATGCATCTTTCTTTTGTTAAGTATTATGGATCTCTAATAGATAAAACTATTACTATAAATATAAGAATAATAGAATTCTTACTTGTTTACTGTAGAACAAGTTTGTCCTTCAATTACTAATGATCTTTGAGACCCATGTGCATAATCTACTTCTTCATATATTGTTGATGATGTGAGATGTATACTAGATGATCCTACAAATTAGATGATATAGAGGAGTATTAATGATAATCTTAACGCAGATCACTGAGACAATATGCCATGTATTGATGTTGTTTGTCAACGATCTAATTGCTTGTATATATATCTCAATAGAGGGTCATGACCCCAATAGAGTCGTCACTCTACATGGCCTTTGTCCATGTAGAGTCATGCCTCTATGATGGCATGAACAACCACTATTTGTTTAACATAAGGTAGTCAATGATTACAATAAATATTGTCACTACTTGAAATGATAAATACATTATAATCTTCATTGATAAATAATCAGTTGATGTTCTCTCAGTAGATAATGTCATTGGTTTAATTCAAACAATATACATATACATATATATGTATATGTATATATGTATAAGTAATTATCATGAACATTTATCTAGAAACATAAACATAGATTAGTATATCAAATAAGCATCATTTACTTCTACTTATGCTAAAACATTAACACTCCCTCTTTATTAAGGGAGAAGTAATACACCATTTGAATTTTAGTGAAGAATACCTAATTGCTTTATCTAATCTTAATACAATGAAATAGTTATAGGTTAGATAAAAAAAATTACCAAGTTATGAACACTATCATAATGTACATTATAATATTTAATTGTTTGAAACAATATCTAGACTAAACATAACGAAAATGTTATCTATGATCTCTAATTGCCTAAAGAAATGTCTAGAGATTTCCATTTTTATAACATGAAATTTTTTTATTCATGATCTCTAATTGTTCAAAGAAATGTCTAGAGATGTCCATGATAATAGGCCTATTATTTACAAGATTGTTACCTTTTAAATTATTACCTTATGAATAAATATGTCCATGAAAAATCATCACCTTTCATTACATATGTGATGCTACTAACCAACAATAGAATCATAAGCTCACATGTATTAAAATTTATTTTAATATTCAATATTACAAATTAATCATACCAAGTTTTTCTTCGAAGTATTTCAACTTCACTTTAACAATAGGCTTGGTAAAGATATTAGTTATTTTCTCATTAGTACAAATGTACTCTAGTTGAATGATTCCTTGATTCACCATATCTTGAATGTAGTGGAAAGCAATTTCAATATTTTTGGAGTGATTTTGGAATACGAGATCGGTTGAAAGCTTGATGCAACTTTGATTATCACAATAAATTATAGTGGGCTTCAAAGGTCTTTAAAAAAAATCTACTATCAACTTCTATAGCCATCTCACTTTTTGCAAGAGGGTTTTTCCCATGAGGTTTTCTCTCTTTTTCCACTTTATGAGAGATTACATTTCTTGTATTGCTTTTCATATTGTACATGGTTACCTAAAATGGCCTAGTAACCAGGATCCATCTTGAATTGTGAGTTTAAGTGCATTCCCCTAAGTTGCACTTAATGGAGGGTGTTGGTGTAATTAAATATTCACTAATAACACTTACTCAAGATTACTTAGGATAATTCTTTGCATAGTAATTTGTGATTGAGAAACTTGGGAGTTTGCACCTCAATTAAACACATGGTGTAGGAGAATTCCACTCTAGGTGGTCATAGAACTGTTAACTCATTCCACCTTTAGTGTAATTATCACATTATCATCCTCATCATTGAACATACTTTATTGCGTAATGAAGGATGATCCACCTTTCATGGACATGTGATTCCACTTTATGTGGGTGACAGCTTATCTTCTCCTTATCATTGTCTCTTATTGCCTCTCCTATATAAGGAGGCCTATTATGTACATTTCATATCAATTCATTAGATGTCAATCAAGTCCATTATCAATAATAGCATTCTTGCATCTTCATGCAATTTTCTTTCCAATCTCTTGTGGAAGTTATCTTGGTCTTTCATTTGATCCTGGGGGTGTTGTGGAGTCACCTAAAACTCTAACACTTAGGAGTACATAGGAAATACATACCCCTATAATATCAATCTCCACTCCTCCTATTATGACATCTCAACCTAGAAAGTCATAAACTCATATTAATAGATCACTTGCTTATATGACTAGAGCTCATACTTTTCCACCTTTAATGGTGGAAGTCCCCTTTTGTTAGCCTATAGACATGGCTTACTAGTAGCTACACTTAAAAGTATACCTAATTTTACTAGTGAAACTTATATCTCTTGTTTAGAACACATTCAAGAGGTTCCAAATGTCTGCAATATCCATTGTGTTATAAAAGTTGATGTGGCCATTAGAATCCTAGTTTCATCTTTAAAAGGGAAAGCCATACAATGGTATAGTGATCTATCACATGGTTCTATAATGGATTGGAATGGGTTAGGATTAGGACTTTGTAAACATTTTGAGGAAAAAAAGTGACTACTTGGAACTTTTAGAACAACTAACTACCATAAAAAGAACCCCTCATGAATGGATGACTAATTTCAACTATAGATTTTAGAGGACATGGAACAAAATACCTACTTTAGTGAAGCCTACCCTTGGTAATTCCTTCTTAGATTACCTTAGAGATTTTAACAATGATATTTCCACTACAATCCAAACCATGGGAGGAGATACCTCACCTAATGCTTATGAAATAGCAATAAGGACATAAATCATATTGATAAAAGGAGGTAAATTAGGTCCATGACCTCCTATTCCTTTCTTCCTTGATACCCCAAATAACCAAGCAACAATGGCCCCTATTCTCACAATTTCCACATCAAAACTCCTTGTTCTAGCCCCTTAAGCTTCCACATCTTCTAATGGAATGGAAGAAATCAAGGAGATGAAGTAGTTTATGATGTTGAACATAGATAAAAGATTGCAATGCTAAGAGAAAAAGTTGGAAGATAGCTTCTCTATGATGCAAAAGGTGAGCATCAAAGTGGTGACTTTGGAGAGATTACAACCTGAAGATAATAAGTCTCCTCAACTACAATATCAAACCAAAATAATAGTAGGCCCCCAAATCATAATTATGTGAATACTTATTTTGATCAGAGTAGGAAGAACAATCATGCCTCTACTTCAAATGTAAATCAAAGTAGGGCCATAGTCCTTAAAAAAAATATAGCTCAAGATCAAGATTTTTTCCCATTCCTACAATTACTCCTATACCTATTGTATATGTCAAAAGGCTAAATCTTATTTATCTTTGACCACTCAAGAGCCTGAAGTAGGGAAATCATATAGTGAGAACCAATCCAAAGATGCCTTATAGATACAAACATAGGGTGATTACTCCTTCATATATCATTAGGTGGAGGAAAATTGTAATGTAAACTAAGACTCTAGTGCTCACAACACTGGAGAAAAAGAAGGACTATTGAAGATGCTACCCTTCCTCCTAATCAAGCTTCAACATCAAATACAATACCTTATGTACAAATGGTGAATAATCAAGCTAATTCCTTCAACAACAAAGAAAGAATAGTAGCAGAGGAGATGTGAATAGACCCTAGGTTATTCCATCTTAATCTCCCATGCACACAACTCCCAAAGATTTTACCAAAGAACCTAATGCTAATTCAGTGTGGTAGAGAAGATGAAGAAGACAAATGTGAATATTTCCATGTGGGATGTTGTTGCTACTATACCCATGCAAAAGAGACTGTTGCAGCAATAATTGGAAAGTATTGAACCAAAGGACCAACTACCTAGCATGGGAAGTGCAACAAGCCTACTACAACCATCAAGGGAGGTAGAAGAAAGTAAAAGGTTAAACCTCCTTTATTTAATGTTTCCCTAATTATAGTGGTAAGCTAGTCCACAATTGCATGATTGATTCAAGGGCTACTAGTTCAGTGATGCGTAAGTGTGTTGTTAATGCTTTAGAAATAAAATATGAGCTCATTCTTAGGGATGTATTATAGCTGTATGGTAGTACTATTAAGACTATAGAGATCCTTAGGGATTTTAAAATGGCCTTGCATGCATGCCCTACTTGTACTATAACTAAATATATATTAGTTGTTGAGGTCAAGCCACGCTTTGCTATTTGTCTTTCACAAGACTTCACTACACAAATAGGTGGTTACATATCTTCTAATTGGTCATGCATGTTTTTTAGAATGAGATAGATCTTGGTATGTATTGTGTGTTAGAAAAGGATGCTCTTGTCCCTAACCTTATGAACATGAAAGAAGATATGAGTGGGATATGGAGTATGTATTTTGATGGATCAAGAAAAAAGAATGGATCAGGGTTGGGTGTGATGTTCATTTCTCCTACAAAACTAAGGTACTACTCCTTTAGGCTCCAATTTAGTTGTACCAATAATGTGGCCAAGTATGAATCCTAGATTGAAGGTCTTTTACTTGCTTAGAAAAGAGGAATTCAAGCATTAAGTATACATGGAGATAGTGAGTTGGTGGTCAATCATATAATAAATCACAATATCACTAAGAATGGTTTGCTTAAGTCTTACAAACATAGAGTATGATATTTTCTTGAAGGTTTCAATGCATTCAATATTTAGATCATCCTTAGAAAAGAGAATAGAGATGCTGATAGACTTGTAGTAGTAGGTGCATCTTATGATAACCCAAAGAACCTCAAAGTTGAATTTAAAGCAATATAATAAAGTGGTAGTAAGACTTGTCATTCCTAGGAACACAAATTGGAAAGTGTTTGAATCTGATGCACAAATTGTAAGTTTCTTTTAGAATGAAGCAAAATTATTAGAGAGAAATCCATCTAGGTTGTATGGCTAGTAGAAGGATTAGATCATCAATCTTAGTTCTAATAGGTTGCCTATGAGTCTCATTGCTTTAGAGATTTTCTTCAACCCTAATGACCAAGCAAGAAATAGAAGCATGAAGCTAGATGCTAACAAAGATGGTTATACACTAGTTGTGATTACTAATGGAAAAATCTTAAACATAGGGAAGCTATAATCTAAAACTAAGCAAGAGAATTCCATTCTTCTATATCAAGAATTTAATGATATATTTGCTTGGACATATGATGATTTAAAAGGTTTTGACTCAAGTTTGTTTTAGCATAATATTAATTTAATTGATAATGTCAAACCAATAAGACAAAAGTAGAGGCTAGTGAATCCTAAGATTGAACTATTAAAGAGAAAAAAGCTATCCAAGCTAATTGAGGCTAATATAATTTTCCACTATAAAGCACTCATCATGGGTAGAAAACCTTGTCCTTTTTATGAAGAAGAATGGAAAAATTAGATTATGCGTAGATTTTAGGGACAAAGATCATCAGCCCCTTCCTTCCATGGAACAATTATTGTCTAAGGTTAGTGGTTCAAGGAGGTTCTCATTTCTTGATGGATTCTCTAGTTACAATCAAGTATTGGTTAAAGAGTCTAATAGATACAAGACTACATTCACCACCAAATGGGGCACCTATGCTTATATCAAAATGCTTTTTGG